>CAKAEH010001680.1:0-37921 GCA_916381525.1 Cercopithifilaria johnstoni | reverse complement strand
TCTTGTATTTCCATTCAGCCGCTTCTATCTGAGCCCGTTTAACTTGGAATTTACTGTCCGCTTAAAACAAGTGATTAAAATGCAAATTAAACGTCAGCCTATTAATGATGTACTAGAACTTTCCTTTAGAGTCAAGTATAACGATTCCACGACTGCCAATTTAGTCCTTCCAAATAATGCACTTTCCGACAACATTTTTGTCTACTGAACCATTTATAAGTAATCAAGTGATGAGTAATTTCAGGTATGTCTCTCAATCTAGAATTATTGAACGTGAATCAAAACATACGTATCATGCCGACCATTGCACATCCAATCGTTGGTGTTAATTGATATAAACTTGTTACAGACTCCGCTACAATCAACTTATCCTGAAATTTGAGGAATGCGCACAACTTCATATTTTCCATATATTGACTGATGAAAATGAATAGAGTCAATTTCGATAATGTATACAGATTCTTCCAGTATTTAGCCAAAAGTGCTTTACTCGGGTAAAGTACTTTTTTTCCATAGAAATATTAATACTGGATTTAATAATAAAACATTATATAGTACTNGAAAATGAATAGAGTCAATTTCGATAATGTATACAGATTCTTCCAGTATTTAGCCAAAAGTGCTTTACTCGGGTAAAGTACTTTTTTTCCATAGAAATATTAATACTGGATTTAATAATAAAACATTATATAGTACTATGTATTTGAAATCTTTTGTAAAAGAACCGTATGTTGGATGTAGAAAAACTTACAGGTACACGTTTCTGTACAGCCACAACAGCACAGTTAACGCCTTTCACACCAACGGCAGTCAAATTCGTTGAGTTTATCGCCTTGAAAGCATACTCTAAAATGAAAAGCAAAATGATGAATCTGCAAACACTTCGAAATAAAAAAACTGACCTCGGTAAAGCTTTTTGCAGAAATCAATCTATTAAGGATACCCTAAACCACAGAAATACCTCACCAACTTGATATACTCGTCCTTCAGGAGAGAAAATTGTAATATGACGATCGAATCCCGCACTGCTTCCTCGTGACATGTTGACGTCTAAAACAGTGGTATACGCTTATATTAACATTCCATTTTTGATTACCGCAAATGCTCTAATACACAGATGCAAGTAAAGCACAGTTCAGAAATGTAAAAAAAACCCCATTAAAATCATTAAACATACAATAGCGTTTCTAAAATTACGCCTTACAAAACAGATACCAGTTTGAGAACTGACGAAGCAATCTGAGCAAAAAACTAGAATAAATATTGAAAAAATATGTAGTGGATCTCACATCGTGAAAAATAAAATTTTCATAAAACTCAATGAGCGATTACTGAAATGTGACTTCGTTTCAAGCCAGTAGAGGTAAAAAAATTGCATTTGCTTATAATGGATATGAGTCAAAGCGATGACTTTTGAAACATGAAGCATTACATCCAGAGATAAAATAAATTTACTGCACTAATAAATATCACGGTTACATAAAACTGAAGAAAAATGGATACACAATCAATGAGAAAGGATCAGACGTGCAAATAAACAATGAATCTAGGCATGACGATCAAAATGCCTATTTGGAATAATTCCAAAATAGCATACTTTCATACTATTAGATTAAAATTTTCAACCATGATTTTTGAATTTCAGTTTAAAATATTCTTTTCCATAAGTTCAGAACAAGAAATGAACATATTCTCAGAAGATCAATAAGTTAGTAGACAATATTGAGTTAAAGCATTTTTCAGAGTACCACTGGAATCTATTTGCGAGTCATCGTGTAATTCATCAAAATAATGTTGAGCGCGACGAGAGGCAGGCATTTTGGCTCGAGATGCTCTATTCATAATGCATAAATACGGTATATAATCAAGTATCACATCTGCAAAATAACTTTACAAGTTATCCTAAAATTTCCAAATGCTGAACATAACTTTAGTGCTCAAATTATGATTTGGGAGCTGAAGTTAACTGAAAGCCGTGAGAACTACTACTACGTGTAGTTACCACTTTGGGCAAAAGAATGGATTTTAACTCCTCCGAATGTTCAGTTATAAACTCTAAGGAATGAGCAAATTTTGATTTATAACAATCACTATTCACAAAAAAAACCCCAAAAAATCTAAGCAAATTAAAACTTAATTCAAACTGTGTCAGTCAAATTAAGCCAAATAAGCCAAAGCCAAAGCTGAAAGGAAAACTTACCAGACAGCGGGAAATACTCAATTGCAGGTAGCGCAGAACGAGTAACTTTCACTGCGATATGCGTATCATTCTTCTCCACGGAGTGCAAATCCTCCTCTTCTCTAAAATCAAAACCGAGTATTAATCAATTTCATTTTTTTTTTTAAAAGAACGTAATACAAACCGATCCGTTGACGAAAGAACTGCTCCTGGTTCGTATGAATGATCATAGCGTAATATGACATTGTACGGAATAGGATAGCATTTTTTGGGCAGTGTTTCAAATTCAATTTGCTCTCGACTCTTTAGCCGTTCCATCAACTGCAAAGATTGAAAATTTGAATCGCTATTAAAATGAAATTAACCTTAATAATTCGCGTCTTGCATAATTAAAAACTTCGTAACTCTATCGCGAAGGATAACTGGCAGAGTCAATGACAAGTAACTATGGAGATCAAACAATTTAAACAGTTAGACTGCAATCAGATGACTACCAAATGAACAATTTGAAAGCTGATATTTAAATAACATTTTGAAAGATATTTAATCTATCCGCACTATCAAAAAAGACGCTATACATAAAAGCTTATTATATATTATATTTTCCTTTATATTATAATTCACCCACCATTCCTAAAGAATTATTGCTGTCTTCTCCTGAGTAAAACTGAAGCTGATTAATACATGCTCGTAAGTCACCGTTATACTGCTCAGCCAGAGCACAACAAAGATCGGGGCACACGCTGATGTTTAAAGCAGCACAGAGTTCCTGAAAATAATAGAATAATTACTTTGGGTCCGTTCAACAGAAAAGAAATGATAGTGAGGATTAATTAATCGTGCAAAATATCATTAAAAAATGGTAAAGAATAAAGAAATTTCATCGATTTCAAGCAACGTACCTGAAGATATGAAGAAACGGTTTGTATTTCTGGTCTAATTAAAGAAAATATTAGAACGGGTGCTTCAAATCCCAGTTGTCTGCGAACAAAAGAAATGTCTAAAATTAACGAGCAGCCATGACATTAATACATATTGACCCTACAACTAACAATGAAATATATGAAACAAGTAATAGTAGATTATTATAGGAAAAGAAAAATATAAAAATTAACCTTCACAAACGATGATAACTGGAATATGGGCTACCTTGCATAGAGTTCTTAGTGCCGGCCAGAATCCATCATCGTGCTTATCATATATTACATCACACTAAAACGAGTGATCTTTTTTTCAATATAGAAAAGTTATATTAAAAAAAATTAAACATTAGAAATGCGGAAGAAATTGAATAAGAAATTACATCGTCAACTAAGATAATGGAGTCTTCAACCATCTCTCCTTTATTCTTCTCATTTTGGAAATATACCTGGTTTACCATTGTAGACATCGAAAACTGAAATAATTCAACATAACTTTTTCAGAAAATACTGAACTTGTAATAACAAACATTTCTTGATATTTTAACAAATGATAAAATTAGAAATTATGAAATAAATTTTCACGATTAGAAACATGAATCAAGAAATGATTCAGTCAAATAATTAACAGCAAAGAAAACCTTGTGAGAATGGGTAGCTCCTTGCAACTTACACTTCAACTGCAAGCCATTTCTCTTTTCATTAGAAGCAATTTCTAATACATGCATTTCATAACGCTTCGAGACTGCATAAACCTGAAAAAAACATCAATAACACATTTCGTATTTCATTCATCACTATTCCCACCTCTCTCTAAAATTAAAATTTCTTAAGGATTACTAGTGATGTCTTGCCACTACCACAGTGACCATATATGATAGCAGTATTGCACAATTGCTCTCCTTCTTCATCGGAACCAAAAGAATCGAAGGAATCCGAATCACGCCTCTTATAATGACTGGTTACTCTTATATCTGCAAAAGCCAAGCAATAGCATTATCATAGCATCATCATAGCATCATTATAGTATATTCTTTCATTCCCATATAGTATTTACAAAATTCATTCATTACGAAAAAAAAGCACATCAATTGGCACCATTTCATAAATAATCCGTGTAAGACATTACCTTTCTTGTGGTTTCTGCTTTTTTGCAATCGTCCTTTCCATATATTGATCCAGTCACAAAGTTTACGAACAGTAGAGCCATCAATAATCAATTCATCAGTTTCCACTGGCCTCAATGCTTCACTCCAAGTGTTCTGCTTTAATTCTTCAGTAAGCAATTTCCATCTTCCATGTTTTGACTTCTTTCTTACACTCAAAACAAATTTTCGATGAATAACCTTCCGTGAAACCACAAGGATAAGAAAGATCGTGAACAAAACAAATAGGAGCAAAAGGAACCTTTTCGGTCTCAATAGGATGCGTGAATCAGCTACTGCAACTTTCTGCTTCAAGCTTCTGTCTTCATCAAAGCTCTTCCTCCATAATGACATTTGAAATATATTGTTATTGTCAGAAACCATTTTAGGAACCTGGTGCCCACGAAGTCCACATGGCAAGTCATAGTGAACAGGTGCAATTTCGGCATATCCAACGTTCGAAATGCTTGGAAAAGGTGCAAAATCCATTTCATCCATCAGAACTGCAGTATAGGTTACTACAGCTTATGTAGAACTACAGGCATTTGTCCCTACAGTTCCCAAACTTTTCCCCCTTGGGTGGAATGAACCAACATAATTTCCGACGATCAACATCTAAGCGCCTGAAAATGCATGCAGTAAAGAAAATTATGCAGAAGATTCGACCTGGTGTCTTTTCATGCTTTGCAGGAATGCAGTTTGTTTTCGTATCGGTGAGTTGGGCATTACAGATTGGAGAGATATTCGTGGCAGTCTCTGATTTACACATTGTCCACCTATTTCTCACACGCATTTTCTTGCAGAAAGTCAGCGATTTCCGAGAAGTACTGTTCAATTCTTGATCGTTAAGGAGAATCACATCATCATTCATCTCATCAGTATTTTTCTAAATTTGCTGATAAAATAATTTAAAATCTAGATAGCATTATAACTACCTTTAATATTAGACGAACAAACCTCCTTAAACAACAATTAATAAATCAAAACTGATTAGGAGTTAGACAACAATAAGAAGCTTCGAAAGTCTATAGTTCGGTTAATGTCTGCCAAACACTAACTGACCCAAAACTGAATAAATCCCCTAACGATACAAAATGCTACTGAAGTAGAGCATGGGGATCGACAAAGTATTTTCCATACCCATGAAGCTTGGGGAGGAACTCGTTTCCTATAAAATAAATTAATATTGAGATATCAATATAAATGTGTAATAATGAAATTTCTTATTTTTTTTAATAAAGATTTACACACCATCCACAGGGCAGCATACCGGACGCAATCAATTAAGTAAATTCTAATCAAAACAACAGTGCTAAGGGAAGTAAAACGCAAACAACGAAGAAGACAAAATCCTCAATTTGACAAGTAATAATCAGTTTCTTCCGTGGATTTCTTAAACAGTTGCCAAAAATTTATGTACGCAAATCGCTACATATGTGCAACATAACCTCAATTCATTAAAAAGTCACCTCGTACAAATTTTCTTTCATTTCTCCTACAATAATCGTTTGACGACGATTCGAGGTTGGTAAATCATTAAGCGAAGTCGCTTCCTGCAATAATAGTGACCTTCGACGACATTTATTTCCTTTCTCCTGCTTTTCTGTAAAACAATAAGGTAACGAAATCAAACACTGCGGCTTGAGCGGAGGATAAACAAACGGAATAACAAATGACTAACTAACATTAAATGAAGAAATCAAAGCAGTAGACAAAATATATACCATTTTTATAAACCTTTTATCTAAGTCACCTACTTGGTAGTCCTCCAAAGCTTCGCCTACGTGACGACTGTTTATCCATCAGTACATTGTCTGATTGCACTGTACTTTCAGTGATCTCTTCCTGTTGCTCCAATATAAGCGTATCTTCCCCATCAAGTAAAGGATTCCAGTAGTTTGGTATATCTTGTAACCATTTCTTAACCCTGAAATAATCCACTGAATAGATAGTGCGAAATATTTAGAAGCCATTTTACACTTCTTAAAAGCTTTGAAAGTGGATCCCGTGTTTATTAAAATTGAAAACTTTATTCAAAATGAAGATATACTTTGCTTTTGGTCCTGCACGGGGGACAGCCAATAAAGATGAACTTAATGGTTCTAGACCAGTACATGCGTTATTGCACCATTGCACATCATCACTTTCTTTACCGTTTGCTACATTTAAATTGGTATTTTCTTTATTTTCATTTAGGTCCTGTAAAAATGAACTTTCCGAATTTAACAGCTCGTGCATGTTTGATATGTATGACTGAATAATTGAAGAATAATTGCACAGTCTTCTTTGTATGCTACTAAAATGGAAGTATTTACAAAATGCAACTACCTATCAAATAAATGAAATTTTTGCTAGGGAAATAACTGTTTACTTATGTTTAAAACGCAGTCAATCAGTAATTAATGAACCTCCTTCGTCCCTATGGAAAGACTCCGCAATCGATCTCCACGCACCCACATAACCGCTGTTTCTTCCTTAAATGTTTGCAGTAAAACATATAAGTTCTTGGAGAATTGGACACTAACTTCGAATGCGTCAGAATTATTAAAACCTCCATAAAATTAAAAAAATTAAAAGACTGTCCCGAAATTCAATTTCATCGTTCAGAAACAAACTTGAATCTATAAATTAACTCTACAAAAAATGTCTTAAGTCGAGCTACAACGAACAACTATTTGATATCAATTGTCTTTTCATGCTCCAAAAAGTGCAGCTCACAGCACTTACCACATGTCGTTTGGTTCTTTTCGTTGCGGCACTTACTTCCGACATATTCGATACCTCGGACTGATCAACCGCTTTCTTGGTATTCATGCAATTATCAACTTCTTTATGTTCCGGTTGTGATGCATGATCATCTTTGCAATTATCAACTTCTTTCTGTTTCGGTTGTGATGCATGGTCATCTTTGAAAAATACACCAAAAAATAAGGGTGACAGACATATATCTTAAGTTTTCTGGCATAAAAATAATAAACATTGAATGAAAGTAGCTTCGTATGGATAAACAGAATATATTTAACACTACCAGTGACGTCGACTGGTTCACTATTGCTTTTATCGTCCCTTGTTTTTTGACATTCTTCAATCTTTTCCATTTCTGGGTGACACTGAAAAGTTTTAGACATAACAGGCAAAAACCTGACTGCCTCATTTCGAAAAGTGTTGGTAGTAGCATCTTGCAAGATAGCAGGCTGGGTAATGGGTATGCAATGTTCCATACTCTCGCCAGCGATCTGAAAAAAAAAGCTCAAAGAAATATACCATTGTTCCAAATAAAAAATAAAACTCAAGACACAACTTATAGTTTTAGTTTTAATTCTTTTTGAAACGGATGATATTCACTTTTTTCAGAAAATCACATATTTCACTAATACAGTACCAAAAGAACGTCTAATGTGTAACTTTCACATAGTAAAAAAAATCTTACTTTTGAAATGGCTGATTCCTTTACAATCGGTGGGGAGTCTGGCATTTTCACAACTCCAGGTATCTTCCCAGAACGTGGAGTGATGTCATGGATATTCAGGACAGAGTGAAAATGCACGCGTTTATGCTTATTCCATCCCTTTGCCCTCATTGTTATACGTCGAGCTGTTTTTTGAGCAGCACTTAGCAGGATAGGCTTCAGTGATACCGGTGGAGGTTCGCAAGTTATCTAGAAAAGAATAAAAATTAGGAAACATTTAATGCTGTTAGCCATCATAATCTACAAAAACCCTCAGTGTCAATATTAATATATAAAAAACCAATTAGAGAACCACTGATATCTAAAAAAGTGTTTATCCATCACATATGATACCACACAAATACTAGAAAAATAAAATAAAACGATGAAATTTCTAATAGGAAAATGTCACGCATACAGCAAGTAAAGATTCACCATGTAGTTTCTTATTGCAGCTTTTGACCTTGTCCTATAAACCGATTTCCGCAAATGCATTGACGTACGTCGCTTGCTCTCCGAAGTGATTGCTTTCTCTTCTGGCGTTTTTTCGTTGTTATTGCTGTGACAATCAAATTTTGATATATCTTCAGGAATGATATCATTCACTTCTGTCTAAAAACTAAGTAAAAATTAGTCATTTACAGCATCGACAGGAGCTATAATACTGGAGAGAAAAGAGAGGTTCACTAATCGGAAAACTTACATTTCTGAAGAACAAGGATGATCGTCGCCTCAGATGCTTCCGGCCAAATGCAGCTTTTTCCAATGAATCATTCATCTATAAAAACAACTCAAGTAATTAAAAACATACTCAAGTAATTAAATTAAAAACATAGCAATTAAAAAATATGAGACTAGAGAACCAGATAATAACCAAAGCAATAAATCATCAATTGTGCGGCGCAAAATACTAATTTTTAAATATTTAAACACCAATAAAACTAAGTGGCAAAATACCCACAATAAAACATTTAGTCAAAAATAACTTGAAGATTTTACAAAGGAAAGAACTACTAACGTTTTTGTCGACGACTGAGGTAGTGACATCGAATGAATGAATTTGAGACTGTGAAATAGTCTCATCATCAGTTGCCATGCTGCATTTGATTATGTTATTAATTTTAATTTCTGAAATAATCAAAATTCATTACTTCTCTCATAAGCAAAAGAATCAGGTAATAATCGAAGCAATAAATTGATCACTGGCAATAATATTAGTAAGAGTTATGATTACAAATTCATAATGAAAATTACAAGCGTCCATGACATCAATAATTCTCCATCGCTCTTATATCATCACGATGTCGAATGAATGTATCGATGCCACTTCGCAACAATCTCTCAGTTGCCACTCCTCTCGTATAAATTTGGCGTACGTGACGCTCCTAGTTGTAACACGTTATTGCATATAGCGCAATGGAAAAATTATGAAAACATGAATAAAATGAAGATTGCAATATCTGTGAAATAATCTGTAACTAACGTCGTTGGAAGTTAAAATTTCACATTGTGAGTCAAAGGTGCATATTTCGTATCAAAGATCCATATTTCAGTGTCTGAGGAATTCTTGGGGAATATTATAAGAAAACAAAGGATCATTGTAATTTTAATAATTGAAGATCAGAGGACAAAAAATAAGTCGAAATATTCCACAATCATTGTTTGACTATTATTGATTAGATCAAATCTATTTAATGCATCTGAAGGTAATCAATGCTAATCGAATTGCAATTTCTCACATTTTCAAATTAACTAAACCGAATCTTTCTATAATACATTAGGATCCTCGAATTATATATATCATCTCACTTATGATTTATATTTTCAATGTTTATCATTCACAGTAATACTCATTAATAATAATAACAACATGCACTTACGATAATATACTAATGGTCGTGATAAAATTTGTTTGATAAGAAGAGTAGTATTTATTAATAGTAATTAATACTTGATAAAATTGTTTGATAAGAAGAGTAATATTTATTAATAGTAATTAATGCTTAAAAAATTTCATTGATTAGAAAATTTGTTGCATGGACTATTGATCGATATATAAATCAATTAAATTTTCATATTTTGAAATCTTCAAAAGGATTCTAATTTTAAAGAAGTAAGAATCCTTTTGAAGAATTTATTATAATATATAAAAATTGAATATTGAATTGTTACTAATAGTTATAATAGAAATAATTAATGAAGAAGAAAGGAAATCATTGAGTTAATTAATTTTTCGAATTTTTTCCTCTCCCACTTTTAATTTTAATTATTTTAAAAATTTTCAATTTTAAAATTTCATCAAAATTTAAAAATTTTTAAATTTAAAATTGTTATTTAAAAATTTTTAATATTTGGTAAAAAAGAAAGAGGAAAAATATTTAATCGGAAATCCGGTTTAATCATTTTCTATAACCGATTTTAATTGATATTTGTTTATGATATCTATCATTCATTCTCACTCGAATAGACCATTCCCAATCATAATCCATCCATTTCATCATATGTACCTACCTACCTATTATTATTATTACTGTTATTTAACTAACCATTTAACAAACAGGAATTATTCAGTTGCCCAAAATTTCTACCAACAATGGTATGGTTTGTAAATGTATTGGTAATATTGGTGACAATTCATGCGACATCAAGTTTTGTTCATCTTGACGGTATAAATTTCAATTTAATAATTTTTATAATTTACTAAAAAAATGCTATATTATTGTAAAAAAAGTAAAAAAAAATAAATTATAAAATAATAAAACATAAAATAATTATAAAATATAAAATAATAGAAAATATTTTGAAATATTTAAATAATTCAATAATAAAAAGTAATTTAAAAGATTTTATAAATAATGTTTTAATATTATTTTTAATGATTATTTTATTTTATGTTAAAATTTTATGATTATTTTAATTTTGAATTTTAAATTAACAAATAGAAATTTTGTCCTAAAATTGAAAAATGGTAGAAAGGAAAAAATTTTGTGATAAAAGTTTTGATGAAATAATTAGTGAAATAATGTGACCTAACGTATAAAAATAATCTGACCTAAGGTATGATTAATAAAAAAGCGGATTGAGTGGAATAATTATAATTGTTGCCAGCTTAATAGATTTATAAAAACCTAATAAATATGATTAGAAAACAAAAGTTGTGAGTTAAAATTAGGCATTAAAATTATGCGATAGAAATTACGAGTCAAATAATTAGTGGTTAAAATTATGTGTTAATTATGAATTACGATTTTCTCTTATATTTCTTGATATATTTATCTAATAATCAATAAATTCAAATATGAATAAAATCACGAATGTATATCTTTCTCTCCCTTTCTTTCTTTCTCTCTCACTCCTTTGTGCTTTCTTTTTGTGTACATTTTTCTTTCTATCTCTCTCTCTCTCTCTATGTGTATACATACCGACATTAACACGTTTAACTGAAAATAATAATAATATAGTAATTAATAACAATAATGTAATGATAACAATAATGATAGCAATAATAATTAATTAATGGTAATATTAACAGAAATATTAATAAATAATAATAAACAGTAATAATAACAGCAATAACATAATAATAATAACAGTAACAGTAACAATGATAACAGTAATAATAATAATAACATAATAATAAAAATAATAGCAATAGTAATAATAATAATAATAATAATAATAATAATAATAATAATAATAATAATAATAATAATAATAATAATAATAATGGTAATAATAATAATAAGAGGAATTTATGAATTCAGGAATAAATTTAATAGCAACAAATTATTCAATATATTTAACAATGAGGAATAATACTCCCACTTATCACCAGGTATTTAAATATTAATTAATACGAAGTAATATTATTTTTAAATTAAATTAAGTGCACAAAAATTTTTTCACTTATTTTAAAGCAATTTGCAGGTATTCATCAATATGATAAATATCATTTGCATGAGATGCAAAAACTTCTACAGCATACATTACATGCTATGCAACACAAACTAAGAATGATATTTCAAAATAATACATTGACAAAACAAGAACTTAATGATGCAATTAGAAAATGGATCAAAGATGGAAGTTCAGCATTAGAGGTAAGTTACACCATTTATGTTTGCATATCTTTAAATGAATTAAATCAAATTTAATTAATGATTACAGTATTTATTATTTTTGGTTAATTGTAAGCTGGCATATTTCGATTTTAGATTTAATCGAATTTGTGAAAAGTTGACGACAATTGGTAATATATTCTAAGATTTAATGAAATAGCAGTTATTACCGCTTAATACGAATATTTTGTGATGAGAATTAAAAAACAATTAATATATTAAATTACTTAATATTTTATATTCATTAGAAGAAATAAAAACAATGTAGTGTTTTGTTAAATAAATTTACTAATAATCACCTTTACTATCACCTGGCTATTTTATGTTGAAATTTAATTTTTTAATTTTCAAACTCAATAAATAATTCAAGAGGTTATTATTTTTCAAGAGGTTGTCATTTTTTTCAAGAGGTTATCATTTTTCTCAAGAAGCTACCATTTCTTTCAAGAGGTTACCATTTTTTTCAAGAGGTTATCATTTTTTCAAGACGTTATCATTTTTCAAGACGTTATCATTTTTCAAGAGGTTATCATATTTACAAGAGGTTATCATTTTTTCAACAGGTCATCATTTTTTAATTTTATTTGAAGAAGTTATTTTTTTATGGATGCAAATATAAAAATTTAAAAACAAATTAAATTTCTAATATTAATCGAATATTTTTCAAAACATCTTATTTATTATAAAGATTTAAGATTTAATAATATTTTTACCATTTTCTTTTTTACGATTTCATGATATTTCCTACAAATTTTTGTAGAGTACGATTGTTGACAATCTACGACAACATCAACAACAAATCATCGAAATGCAAAAAAGCATTGAAGAATCAACAAACATAAGTCCGAATGAACAAAAAGCTGCATTAATGATATTAAAAATCAAAGCAAATATGTCATTGACAAATTCTCAAGAAATTAATGAAATCGATCAATTTATGAAATCACTTAATCGAACTGATCGTATTAAAATACGCATACTTCTACATCAAATTTCATCGAAACATAAACTCAATCCTCGTTCAATTCAAATATGGGATGAATTATTATACGATTATTCCGATGATTATTATTCAGACGAAATTTTAAACGACTATGAACCATCATCATATGTTTCATGTTGTGATTCAGAGAATCCATGCGATGTTATAAGCGTGAATTTAAACATGACGATGAAAGATGAATTGACAGGAGTGATGAAAAATTGTATGAATCAAGGAAATTCACAAATACCGGTTAGTTTAAATGAATTTTATTTTATTTTATTTTTTCATAATTTTGATGAAATGATGAAAGAATTTTTCATTATCATTTTGTTGTACGAATGAAGACGAATCAATAATTTTAATATAATTAAATTAATTTAAATTTTTTTAAAATAACAATTTAATAAAATGATGAAAAAATTTTTCACTATTATCTTGTTGTATAATTTTTTAAAAGTTCTGTTGAAATTGACTTAAATTGGTTATTAATATTAAATGAGAGAGAATAAGAATTGTTTATTTGTTATTCCTGATATATCACGGGTTTAGCAGTATCATGAGTTGAATAAAACATCCATCACATGATAGCAAATAGCAATTCCATTTGTTAACACGAATTATAAATCTATAATTATGAAATATTGAAATATATTATCAATGTTACAATTTTATGCCTAATACAATTGTACTCGTGATAAAATTAACTGAAAAATATCAGCTAATTAATTCCAAGCAATTTTCTGCAAATTCAAATTAATTATAATTATGCTATTATTTGTTATTATTATTTCCAAAATTTAATTTTGATAATTTTCTTCATTCTTCAAAAAAAAAAATTTTAATCTTATTTATTTTATTTCCAGTGCTAAATTAATGAGGTAAAAATGTTGCAGGATGGCGTGATTGAACAATTTCTAGCTAATATTACTCAATATGCGCGTTCGTTCGATAAATTATAAGTATTTTTGTATTGAAAATACTATGAAATGGATCAATGTGTCAGATGAAGTAATAATGTAATTAATGAATTAATGAATTGATCCACATTTTTTACTTTTAATTATAATTAATCATTTAATATTTTTCCAAACTTTATTTTTATTATATGATAAAACTTGATTTTCATTGTTTTTTTGCATTTGTCATAAATTGAATAAAGATTGATAAATAAGCTTTAATCAATCTGATAGAAATGATAAGTTAACAATTGCTACAACAAACATTATTTCCTTTCTTCAATTACGATAAGCTTTAATTAAAGGATATTTGATTGAGTCTATGCTAAATCATCTTATATATTTTAATACTGAAAATGGTATCAAATATTCGACCTAATATTGACCTTATTTTTTATTTTCCTTTTCACATTAGTACATGCTGAAAGCATACAAGCGCATTGATTTATGCCTTTAATAAAATATGTTGCTAATTTTATCCGTTCCCATGGATACAGCCACAATTATAAGTTATAAGTTAAGCCAGTCAAGAATATAAGATAGGCTAATGTAATATGAGTCATAATACGACAGTATCAGATGTTTCTGGTCTTGTTATACGACCAACAAATCAGGAAAAGTAAGTTCATCTGATATATCTATATGTATCTTTCGTTGATGTTTAATGTTATGGCCAAATCTTTTAGCTATCTTTTCAAGAGCTAATTTATTTTCTTGGCTCTTCAACCTTCATTCTTCTTTGCTTCTTTTTTTTGTCGAAAATTATAAAAGTAATCTAAAACTTATGACTTCATTAACCTAGCATTTTTTATTTCATTCTCCTACGAAAAGTATATCAATTATTCATTTCTACAAATTTAATACAACGATTGGTCAACATCCGCTAAGTTTATAATGCCATTATATGTAAGACCTGATACTGTCAACTTTTACAATGTTAAATTTGCATAGTTATTGATCGAATGTAAAATATGAAATAGGAAGTTTTAAGAAAAAAGAAAATAGCAAAAACGACTATCCAACTTCTTCCCATCTACAATTGCTTTTTTCTTTCATTATCCTAAATTATCCCGGGTTTAGATTTCGTCCGACTATCGGACGACGAATACTAGAAGAAGTATTAACTGAAAGTTTAGGAGGACATGTATTCGAATCGAGCAATGCCGAACAACTCAGCAATTCAATATCCTCCTTAATTCGAAATCGTTTAAAAGGTATCCAAAACTCTTTCGTCTTTTTTTATTTCCATCAGTTTTCTACGGGAAAGAAAGAAAGGAAGAAATAAAGCTTATTTATTAACCTTTTTTGTCTTCAGGAAAAAAGTAAAGCTTATTTTGTTAACAAAGGAATAATTATCGCTTACAAGAAAAGTTAATGCTAAATATCATATTTACATTCAATTTCTTGCTTATTCGTTAATACTTCAATCATAATTAGTAATTAGCCATGATCAGTCCATAATAATTAGAATTAAATGAACTAAAACAATGCAAGTGCAAAATCTGAGATTATTCCAAATCAACAATAAATTTTCCAGGACTTAATTTACCAAAATACAAGTATATAATTCAAGTAATTTTGGGAGAAGAATGTGGACAAAGAGTTCGGTAAGAGATTTTGCTAAATCAGTTTTTTTTCCAAAAAGTGAAGAATTTTTTCATAAAAGTTTAGCATGTAATCCAGAGAGTGATGCACGGTTACTTCAGTAAAAAGCTGTAGCAACACCGCCATGAGGAGTAGCTTGTGGGAATTTTACCGCATTTATGACTTATTTTGAATATAGAGAACTTCATTCCGAGACTTCTATACTTAATTTCACTTAAGTAACTAAATAGCATCTTTACAGTAATAGGTAACAAAAATTCAATATTATTCAGGGCACATGCAGCATGCATGTGGGACAGCGATACTGATTCGATGGCACATCATGTCTATTCAAACGTCAGTTCCTTTACAGGAGTAATTTGAAAATTGGTTTCTTCCTTTCCTTTTTGTTTGTGCTAGCAAAATGGTTCCAAAAAAATGCAATTTAATCTTCACAAAAATTTCAGGATCATTTGTTTTGTGAAGCAACAATATTTGCCGTATTCCACTATTAGTATCGAATTTTCAACTATATAAAAAACAATTTTAGAACCACAACATTATCAGGAAAAAACCATAAGCGACTTGTCATATGATCCCTTATTCCCATAATGTAACTGCTATGGAACATTCCATTGTAGTTTACAAAATATTTATGAAGTTAAACTATATTAAAGAAACACAACAATAAAAAAGAGTTAACACATTCAATCAGACTTCTGCTTTACGGACATGTCGCCCACGACGTGATGCTACTGGTTTCAGTGAACGAAGTAGTTGCGAAGCACGTTTCTGTGCCAACTGAAAATAAAAATATTAAATAATTATTAAGTAAAGATTAAAAAAAGCAAAAACATAATCGTGAATATCTAACTCCTTTGCCTGCCAGTCCCTGATAAAGGTTCAGTTAAGAAAACTCAGTACTTTATGCTATTTTAGAGGTAAAAATCAGCACTTCACAGAATTGTATCAAATGTACCTGACCCAAATGGAGCCATAGAAAGATGTGGTTGACTTCAACTATGTCATCCTAATCAAATACAGTAATAACCTTCGCTTAATAGAAATTCCGTTTTCTGAAAATTGATAAAATACGAGTGAATAATGCAAAAGCTTACCCCTTTATGTGCAATTCGATAACTACGGGCAATATTTTTCACACTCTTTAACGATTTACGACTATTCTTCTTCAGCGTAACAGATACATTCGACTTACTAGGCATATTGGTCTTATCTGCAAAATTGATTTTTAAATTACAAGAAAAAATTTAAGACCAGACCACTTCAAACCTCACGTTACGTAGCCAAAAACAAAAAAAAGGACTAATGTCGCACTTCTGTTGCCTGAAAACACAACTTCCGAATTAGACGCAAGTCTGAATCACGGCAAATTAAGAGATCGTGAAGAGTAAAGAGTCAAAATTATATTCATCACATCTGGTGTCTGATCTTTTCCCCGCCTTACACTGTCTTTGTTCCTTACTGTCCCTTGCGATCTTTGCAAAATGTGTTTCCACAATCCCTTTCTCCCTCTCAGTAAAGATTTTATCATTAAAAACCAAATATGCTGATTCTTACATGAAATTCAACCTGAATGGACTTTTGTACCTTGTCTATTCTTTTATTATCGTCCTAACTGTGGTTCTGAACAAGAGCTACTTAAAATAAGTGTCTCACTTCCGTAAGCATAACTGTCGCTGAATCCTTAAAACGAGAAAAAAATCTCCCCCAACCATGTGCTCATCAGCTGAATAATGCGACGAAAATGTAGGTGACACAAAAGTTAACAGACTTAATAAATAAGAAAGTTATAAGACAACCAAAAAATAAAAATAGGACTTACTTCGCTTTTTCATTGTCACTACAATGCCTTTGCCTTCAGGTGATGCTTGGATGTCCAAACCTTTTCTATGAATCAATCCATTGAAACGGATACTGTTTACACCCTTTATATTGAAACGTTCTCTACTAAAATGTTTCGGGATTCCGCGTTGTCGATGCAGAAATGAGGATCTCTTCCGAATAATTTGCCACAGAACATCAGCTAATGCATTTACCATACTGATTAATTTAGTTCACCTAAAAATCCAACTCATGAATCCAGTCACTTAATGCTTTAGCTTCACGCAAATACTCTCACACAACGCGAGGATACCCAGCCCATCACTCCTATATCGCGAAGCGCCGATTGACGTTGTCAAGGTAGCATAAAATAACGTACCGTAAATGTTCGTTAAAGGTTAAAATGGGTCGAAATGCAAATCGGCCAACTCGCATGAAAATTGAGATAAATTTTTGAAAATGCGCTCTGTTTCAGTTCGTAAAATAATTGATAGGTATAACTAATTCCAGAGTGCATAGATTTTGCTGCAATCAACTCTAATGACAACACGTAACAAATGGCGATATATTTCAGGTATAGCACATTGCAGATATTATCTGCAAGGATGCCCACGCCAAGTATTGAAAAACGGCGTGTACCACCAGATCGACCGACGAGTAGTAGTTGGGTTCGAAATAACTTTATCGTTGGTGGCGTGCTTGGCTCAGGTAGAAATTAATTTTTTCTGTGCTCATTTCATTCTGAAAATTAAATCCGTCGGACAATTTATCTTTTGAATGCTGCTAAATGCGGCAGAAAGGCTGAGTCTGTGTTGTATAAGTTATTGCTTTATAAATCAAAAGATTCTAGTTTTCTCTCTTATCCTATCCTTTAACTTTCTTATCATAAGTAAAAAAAACAACTATCATACCTTTCTTTTTCTTTCCGTAACACATCAAATAATGTTGAATGGGATCGGAAATCCATCATCGGTTGAGCTGTATATCCGTACCATAACTGATACAATTTTACGTATGATATTCATATCTACCTCAATATAATCTAGAATAAGATGCTCACGGCAAATCATTGAACAGTAGTCGAAGCTGGTTAGTTGATAACAATTGAATTACTGTCATAAAATCCCTCGTTATACATTTGTGAATGGATTCCACAGCGATATATCATATCCGCATTACTATTTTTTCCTTTCAGGTACATTTGGCAATGTGTACGAAATAAAATGTCGTCGTGAGCCTGGTACATCGTATGCGATGAAGGAGTTGTCAAGAAACAATTTACCTAAATTTATTGCCATGGAGTTACGAATTTTGCAACGTTTTGGTGGTGTTCACAATATTATGAGGATTCATGCGGCTCATCGAGAACGTGATCGAGTTTTCATTGTTATGGATTACTTCGAGCATACTCCTACTAAAGTACGATTGAGCTGAAAAGCATTAAAATGTTAAATTGCTAATTTAAAATCTTTTAATTTCAGTAGGAAATTTCTGACGTACGTGAAGAGCTCAACATATTGGTTATTATAGGACAATTTTTGTCTTTGTAATCGCATGAATTTTGTACGTCACAGATATTACAATAATTTAGTGATGTGTAAGTATGTATTCCTTTTCTGTATTTAGCCATTATTTAGTTCTTAACTGTTTTCTTTATTTGCAGGAAATCATGGCTTCTGTAACAGTATCAGAAATTCTAGATTACATGAAGAATTTATTGGATGCATTGAGGTATCTACATGGGAAAGGCATCATTCATCGGGATGTTAAGCCGTCTAATTTCCTTTACAATCGACCTAAGCATAAGTAGGTTTTAGACTTTAAGAATTCATTAAGAATATAAGGAATTAATGCCTGTATTGTTTTATTTATCCAACTACTTGTTTAAGATATTGTTTAATTGATTTTGGTCTCTGTGAAGAAATATCCGATAGTCAACCACTACGACAGCATGTGAAAAGTCATCACGGCGTAAGTATGAAAATTTGATTTGACTTTTATAACCACTTTCATTTTCCAGAAACTTGCAAAATACTGACTGTTTGCAATTATAGATTAGAATGGCTGAATTTGGTTTAACTGCTTGAAATTAGCACTGTAAGCCTTGTTCGAAAGATGTCATGATTTTTAATTTTTTTAAATTGTATGTTCATTATATTTCTTTTAGACAGGAGAACGAAATGCCTTAAAAAGTCTCAAAGTATCGGATCAAAATCTTAAGATTTGCGAAAGAAGTAGAGCAAGAAAAAGGATTAAGCGGAAAGGATGTGAATGTCACGGTTTTCCACGCGTGTGTGATATATGCACCAAGCGGCCTCGACTTCATGTTAATAAAGTTGGCCTTAGTACTTTTCTTGGCTATAATCAGCTGATTAGAGGGTTTCAGGAAGATGGAGTAGGAAAATTGTAAATGTGGCATGCGTCACATCGGACAAAATAAACTGCTTTCAGGCTGGAACACCGGGTTTTCGAGCCCCGGAAGTGCTACTTAAATATCGGCAGCAGACCTCTTTGGTCGATATTTGGTCAGCTGGTATTACATTTTTGTCTTTGCTTTGCCATAGGCATCCTGTGATGCGACCAAATGATGACTATGAAGCAATCGGGCAAATGGCTATTATTTTCGGTTCAGAGCCAATCGAACAACTTGCGCGGAAGAACAATTCAATCTTGTTAGCTAGCTGGAATTTTCCTGGTTTTGATATGGTCAAATTTGTGTATGCCATACGGAACGGTATATAATTTATATTTTCGCAGTTTATTCAAGTTAATAGAAATACTCCCATCACATCACATTCTACGTATCACCATGATCACATTCCGAAACATTATTCATGTGCCAAGCTCTGAGACAGGTCAAGGATGGATAATCAAATATAAAACAAGAGTCTGGAAAGAAATGTAATATTTTAATCATTTCTTATATTTTGCAGAAGAAATACCACAACAGAGTAAATACTGCGATACTTGTAGAAATCTTTTTTTCGGTAATTACGGTGCAAAATGCTTGTGTCGTGTGTCTGAAGAACATTCTCTGAGGCAACTTGCTCCTGGTAATTCTCATTTTAATACCACCGTTTTAAATTTATAATCGGTGTTCCTTCCACTATTTTTGAATTAGTGCTTGCTTACTCTGAATGTTAAATTTCTCCGTAATACTGGTGTCAAAGCCATTTTTAAACCAAGTAGTGATCTAATTTTAATTCTCAATTTCAGGTCAGCTTAAGAAAGTGACCCTTGTCTTTGGTCATTCGACCATTTAGCTTGGGAGGATCTTTCTTGAGGGGAAAAATACTAAAAAAGTAATTTGCTGTTGTTGAGATAGAAGTAATAAGGCAGAAACAGGAAGTCTTTATGAAGCTTCATTTTAATTTCATTGTGTTCAAAATAAGTTTCAGATGAATGTGAAGTGTTAATTCTAATTTCATTTTCTAAACAAATTTCAGATGAACGTCAAGTATTTGAAATATTGAAAAGGTGTCTTATCGTTGACCCAGATGTACGATACACTGCTGAAATGCTTTCAGCATCTTTCTCTTAATTGCTTACGACAAGAGTTCATGTTACTTTAATACGAACTTTCAATTTTATCTTTATTCCTTTGAATAATTAGATCATTGAAGAAGTTAGACGCGAAATAATTGGTTAGATTCTTATCATTTCTTGTCATCCATGTTCCTACGTAAATTGCAAACATTAAACTAGAGTTGGTAATTGTTTCCAAATATCAAATGGAAACGATCTACCAACCCTACCAGTTGGTAGTTGTTTCCATTTGAAACACATTTGCAGAAGTTGAAGTGAGAATAGCTAGCTTCTTTAGGATTACTCGAAGCATTTGTTTCTGTTGTTTGAGTCGTTTCAGTCTACCGCTTTGTAAATTTAGAAAAAAATAGTTCCACTAATTAAACCTTCTAATTCAACACGTTATTTTGCACGTTAATTTTTTTATTGCCATCATTGTTACGTTGCTTATGATCTGATTGTAGATCACCTGTGGTCTCATTTTCTGAACTTAATTCTTAAAAAAGTATCGGAAACTGTTCCAGGTTGGCTACTAAGCTTCTCTTTGTTACAGAAATACTATTTAAGAATGTCAACCTTTGGAAGATCTTACTGTTTTCTTATCTCTATCTCTCTAAACCTACCTGCTCACTCAAAATACGTTGATTACTTGATAGAGCTACTTGTTACGTAAATTGCCATATTTTCTTCTAAAAGATTAAAAAATCTTTCGTTTCCGATTCGTTTGTTTGAACGCGATTCATAAATGAAAGACGACAATTTTTATTTTCTTGTTTTTTTCCAGTCGAGCAGGATTTTGCTTTATGGAGATATGAATTACAGACAAATTTTATTTGTGCATTAATTTATAACTGCTTTATTTCCTTGCCGTCTTGAAGAAATTGCTTTTTATCATCACGTCAGTGAAACTCTACTAGTTGAAACTGTTGATAACATGATGATAATTTGATACCATGATTTTGATGATTTCATTTCAGCTGACCTTATACTCTGTTTATTCAGTAATGAAATCTTGAAAACATTTTGCTAAATTTTTCATTTGCAATGTTTTCAACCGTTGTTGTTCACTTTTTATGTACCATAAGCGATAATCTAATGCGATACTTTCGACGTCCGCGCTGAAAATATACAAAGTACACATACATTTCACATGATTATCCGCCAACAATAAAATAATTAGGCTTCTATTCATTAACGGTTTCAGTTTATTAATGTAACCATTTTTCCGCATTGATATGACAACTTATCGACTAGGATTCGCAGTTTTGATATTTCACTTATTGGAACCATTCACTTATTCTACTCACTGATTGAATTAGTCGTGATTCAGAAGCCTAGATTGTTTAAAGCTTTGGTGATTCATACAAGTTTAGGGAGAGAGGAAGATGGTAAAAAATGTTGCCAAGCATAATGCAGCTCATGGATTTTAAAATTATTTCTTAATGTTTGTTTTTGATTTTTAATATACATTTAAGCTCAGTTGATAATTAGTAAAAATAATAAATTAGCGAATATATATTTAAGGTGGGTTATATAACTGCTAAAAATCATAGTAAATTAATTTAAATTCATTCAGTTACGTTTTAGCTATAGCTTTTTGGACTCGTTGTGCAAAGTTTTGATTGGTTTCACCAGGTCGTTTATGGTACGGCTCCAAGTAAGTAACATCATAAACTATTGCCCATGATGTAAATACACGTAATAAATATCGCCAAAATTTTGGTTCTGACCAAAAAGAATCTCCAAAACGTGCATCTTGCCTTTAAAATGCGTGATGAAATTTTTGAGAAAAGAATTCATCGGCCTTTAAGCTAGTAAATATCAAATATTTAAAAATTCCCTGGAATTTATTCAGATATTATCACCTTATTGCAATAGGGTAAATAGCAACACTATCTTCGAAAATAGCTTTTCGAAACTGCAAAACACGTGTGTTATTCGTGCAAGAGCCTTCAGGAAACAACAATACTGGACGATTGGCCTGAAATTTATGTAAAAAGAGGAAAATAATACTGGAAAATGGTCTGGTGTAGGAATGAGAATTTCTGCATTGAACACTGAAGCAATTAGTCTAATTTTAGATAATTGGAATAGAGAGAAGGTAAAACATGGAAAAAATTTTTTGAACTTCAAACCTTCGCTTCTCGGAGTACTTCATCCATAAAACGTTTGCGATCTGTGGCACTATTTCGATCGAGCCACAATGCTGGAATAATTTTTTCAGCAATAGTTTCAATAAACCGAATAATACCAGTTTGACGTTGACCGGTTATTGTAAAACCGCAACCGTCACTGGGATCAATGTCTGCATAAATTACCTGCACGTCATTTGGTGATAAATGATTCGTCACTGCAATACCTGAAAATTTTACTGGGAAGTAATATAAGAATTATAGCGGTCACGTGATTTTATGTGATAAAAAACGTTCACGTATCAAAATCTATCATTATGTAATAAAACAATTATATTGCACATGATATATATATATTTTAATCACATATATAATAATTATATTAATATACTGTTATAGTATTTAGTATAGGTTATAGTAGTTATAGTATTTAGTATAAGCAGTGTATAATTTAGTTTCCTAATTCGAAAATAACATTAAATGAAATAATTCAGTTTAAAATATTAAACAAAATGTCTTTACAGGTTTCTGTTAGTGCTAAGAAAACCAGTAACGATTACCTCCTTGTTTAGGCCTATATTCGCGATTATGATACTTTGCTACAAGGCCAATTGCAGCGCAAAATAATCGACAATTCATTAAAGTAATACGTAGTTTCTGTTCATTAGTCATGTTCATGAAATAGTCAACGACGATTGCATTTATCCAGAAAACGAGCGAAATAAATATTAAACACAACCGTATCGGTAACAGAACACCATAGCGAAATGCCAATGCGACAAAATAACCAAAAATATGTCGTTGTGAAATGGGATGTTCTGCATCCGGAACTGGTAATCGATCAGGACGTTCCAGTAATGTGTTATAAAATGATGGAGCTGGATCGAATGCAACACTCAATTGATCCTATCAACAATTAATAATGAAATTCAATACTTGAAAAAAAAATACAGTAATTAAAAAACTTATCCCTAAACAGTTGTTTTAAATATTAATTATAATAGAAAGTGATTTCGGTATATTTTATTCAAATATAAGATAAAATTTTGTATTGATATCAAAAAATTTAATAATAATTTGATGCGATATTTAATAATTATATGCTATAAAATATTAATAATTAATATTAATAATTAATAATCAAATTATTATTAAAATTCTTTTTTTTTTAATACCAATACAAAGTTTAATCAAATAATAATAAAATTTAATTAATATTATTTCTAAATATGATACTTCATGATTTAACCTTATCCTGTTAAATAAACATTCTAAAATTTGAATTTAAATATTAATTAATTATCCAATCATTATAAATATTATATTTAATTGTCTTAAAATTTAAATATTAATTTTCTAATTTTCTAAGCATTATAAGCAATATTTTTAAGCATTATATTTTAAAATTTCATTTCTTTTATTGATTGTTTTTCTCTCATATATTTTTTCTTAATTTAAAAAGAGAAAATTTTCAAGTTCAATCAAATAATAATAATAATAAAAATATGAGAGAGAGAGAGAGAAAAAGAGAAAAACTTTAAATATTATATTTAATTATCTTAAAATTTGAATATTAATTTTCTAATTTTCTAATTTTCTAAGCATTATAAGCAATATTTCTAAGCATTATATTTTAAAATAAAATTTGAATACCAATATTAAATGCAAAAGTAATTAGCAAAAAATATGAAACATTAAATCCAACCTGAATAATTGCTTCAAAGCCTGCCTTGAATGCATCCAAGCAAACATTAAATGCATTTAATATTGGAATTTCACTAAAATATAAAATATTTGTAGGAATTTAATTAATTATATTAAAAACAATAATAAATTTATTTCAAAAAATTTTGCAAAATTTTAAAAACTAAATTTTTCATTGTTTCAAATTTAACGTGATATTTGTTGTTAATTTAGTTTTTCCTTTGTTTTTTGCAAAGAATTTAAGATTAATTAAAATTTTCTAAAATTACCTGAAATGAAATGAAGAGAATGCATCATTAGAATGTTTTCGAAGCAATGACTTATCACATTGTTTAATAATTGCTGGCCAGAATGCATCATCATCAACTTGCGGATAATTATGTGGATAAAAACTTTGTACAAGTTTTACAAGTTTAATATATAAATGAGGCAATGGTCCCCAACCATATCCACAAACTATCAAGAGTACCGTAGTTAATACCAGACCCAATAACCATCTAACATATACTGATAGAATTGCCATCAACATATTTTATATCTCGGCAAATTTTATTATGATATAACATACACTGAAATTTTACGACAGTATTTCATTTAAAATATTCGTTAAGCCATCATAATCCGGTAAGTGAAAATAAACAAATTCCTTATCATAATCGATTAAAAACCTAGCAAATTTTCTTATCATAATGCATACCTGGCAAGCTTTCTTCTTATTATCACATCTGGCAAGCTTACCTGTTATAATTTCATCTAGCAATCTACTCCTATTGTATCTTTATCCAATATACATACCCTAACAATCTATCCTTATCAATCTACCCTTTCATCCGATACATACATCCCGACAATCCATCCTATCATATCTTCATTCGACAAACATACCTATCATATCTTTATCCTTTATTGTAGCTATATTTTTGACAATTCTCTCTTCCCTCATTAAATCTTACAATTCGATCAATAATATCTCATTCCATAATTAATCATTTTACTAATTCATAATTATTCTGTTACAAATATTCAACGATATTTCCTCTTTCTTTTTTTTTTTTCATTTTTGAAATATTCAAAATAAAATATTTTGTTTATTTAATTAACTTAACTAATTGGTAACACATTTTCAACGAAATCGATTAGCAGAAGTAAACATAAAGCTTTTGAAATAGAAATTAATTAAAAAAAAGTAAAGTGGAAAAGAGTGGTAAGAATGGCTGTCAATAATTGTGTGTGTGTGTGTGTGTGTGTGTGTGTGTGTGTGTGTGTGTGTGTACGAAAAGAGCAAAAAAAATCTTTGATCTTTTAACCTTGAAATTAGCAAAAAAAACTGTAAATGAAAATAGTTTTCATTGTTTTAAATTATTTTTTCACAAATAAAAAAGTGACAAAAAAATCTTATTAAATTTTTTTAAGGAAGAAAAATGTTGAAAATGATAATGAGACGAATCAATCTTGAACACAGATTGCGGTGATACGTTTTCTATGTACCTAAAAATTGGGTTACCGTAACATCATCAACATACACATACATGTACACATACACATACACCAATACATACACATACACATACACACACACACACATATATATGCTCACACGTACATATAAATCATTAAGACACACATACATTATGTACATCAATAATATTCACATACGCATACACATTCACATGCATACACACACACACACACACACATATATACATACACATATACATAAACATACACATACATATATATGCATACATGCTCACACATACACATACATACATATACATACATGCTCACACATACACATACATGCATATACATACATGCTCACACATATACATATACATACATGCTCACACATACATACATACATATATGTACATACATGCTCACACATATACATACATACATATACATACATGCTCACACATACACATACATATACATACATGCTCGCACAGACACATACATACATATACATGCATGCTGACACATACATATACACATACACATATATACACACACACACACGGAGACAAATAAGTAGGCGCTAAATGACCTCTCATTTAACAGAATAATGTGGCGCACTTGCCAGAAGATGACAAAAAACCAAAAATGAGTTGGAATTATTTGAGGAAATGGTAAAATGAGGAATGGAATTAAATTTACTGAAGAAAAGTAAATCTAAAAAATTTTTAAAATAAATAGAAAGTGGAGAGAAAGGAGTTACATGATACAAAGAAGTAATAATACTTTTATCATTTCTGATATAAAAAGGTAATAATAATATTTATATCACTTCTGATATGAAAAGGTAATAATATTTATATCATTTCTGATATGAAAATAATATGAAAAAGTAACAATATTTATATCATTTCTGATATGAAAAAGGTAATAATATTTATATCATTTCTGATATGAAAAGGTAATAATATTTATATCATTTCTGATATGAATATTTACATCATTCCTGATATGAAAATAATATTTATATCATTTCTGATATGAAAAGGTAATAATATATCTGATATGAAAACATTAAAGCTTAAAATGATACTAATAAAAAGAATTAGAAAACTAACTCGATGTATTAGTGGAATCTTATTATTGGAGCAAAGATAAATGTATAAGCATTATTTATTTGAAATTTAAATATATTTTTAGCCTTAAAAAAATTTTTAAATTATTTAAATTAAAAACTTTAATTAATTTTTAATTGCATTAATTTTGCATTAATTTTTAATTGCACTAACCAAGAGTTACAAATTTTTAATCTTCCAAAACTTTAATTAATTAAATAAAAAATTTATTTAATTAAATATCAGTTATTAAAATAAAATTTTTTAATGAAATATAAATTCAAAAAACATCATTAATAATATTTATCAATCATTTGTTAATAGTATTAACATTTATTGTTTAAAAAATATCATTAATAGCATTGTCGTTAATAGTTAATCATTAATAATGTTATCATTAATAGTATTATCATTCATAAACAAAATTTACTTTAAATTTTACTACAAAATATTTAGAAAATAAATGCGCTTGAATTTGATAGTCTAAGAAATTATATACAAATTTGTTTTTTAAAATTTGAGTTTTAGTTAGGGAAATAGAATTGTAAAGAAATTAAAAATTAGAAAGAAAAATTTAGAATAAAATTTTAAATTGAAAAACGTGAAAATTATAAGCTATAAACTATAATATTACTTTTACTCTTATCAGTTGATAATAGCATTTCAGAAGTTAATTTCAGGATTTCATTTTTATCTCCTCTTATCCCCTTCCTGCGTTTTATCATTCGCTGTGAACTACAATCAACTGATAGTAGCATTTAAATTTTATAAAATTTATTTCAAGATTTCATCCCTAATCTCGTTTTCCTCCTTCTTTTATTTTATCATTTAATTTCATCGATTACTGTACGAAAACATCTGTCAAGATAAGAAGAGAAAAATATGAGAAATTAAAATTACAAAGAAAATTTGACGGAAAAAGAAAGGAAGGAATAGCTGGTAGTAATATTAGCTATCAGACATCTTACGCAATCTGAATTCATTCATTTGATAAATATCTATTTCAATGATTAAGATGAAAGGAAAGCGCCTAAAACTTTAAATTAATTACTAATCATTTATCTTTTAATCATTTGCAATAAGAAAAAAAATCGAATTTAAATTTAATACTTGAATGAAATTGAAAAAAAAATGTAGTAAACGAAGAAAAATTCAATTTATTTCCAGTAATTCGTATTTTCTTTACAACAATATTAAATAATAATTAATCATTCATTCAATTAATTTATTTAATTTTTAATTAATTATTTTATTGTTTTCTTTTAATCGAATTAAATCTATCCATTCCATATCCCTTCCTAAAATTTCACATCAATTTTGTAAATTTTCATCAATATAAAATTCATTTTAACAATAATACTTCACACACACACATACACACATATGTATGTGACATTAATACACACATACACATTCATATATATGTATGTATGTGAATGGAAAAATTTGTATACAAATGAATGAAATATAAACAAAATATCGAAATAATACAAACAGACCTAAATTGATGAATGGATTTGATTATTTGGATTATTTGAATATATTAAAAGTTAAATGATCCATGAATAAATGCATTTATCATACTTATCTACTGATGGAAAATATTTAAATTTTTAAATATTTAAAGTAATTAAAATGATAGAATTCTTAAGTGTAATTAATGATTAGAAACAATACTTACTACTAATTCGTTTACATAAACAAATTATATTATATTATCATAAACTATATTATCATTAGCAAATTATATTATCATAAATTGCATTATCATATTATATTATATCATCATTATCATAATTATCAATAATTACCACTAATTATCAATTATCACTATTTATCACATAATTATATCATTGAATATCATTTCTCAGAAATTTCTATTTTATAGAAAGTAATAAGTTTATATTATTCAATGATCTAATATTGTCGTTGCATACATTAGTCCATTTCCTGAATCGATAAAATTAAATTCAGGTTGGATACATAATCAGTCCATTTCCTGAATATCGATATAATTAAAGTAAAGGAAAAAGGTTGTTCAAAATGATCAAAATTCAATAAAATAATTTTTTTTGAAATGTTGCAAAATTTTTGCTTTATAAAATCCTACCGAACTTTTGCATTTATCCTTTACTGTCTCATTTTAATTAACCTATTTTAATTATTATAATTAAAATAAAAACAAAACTTTATCTTTCATTGCTTTTTTGTTTTAATAATTGATTTAAATTATTTATTAATGTTACTGATAATTTCAAATATTATACAACAAAACTTTTACTTATCTAATCAAATAAGCATAAAGTATAAAATGATTTTGTTTGTACAGTTTGCACTTATCCTTTACTATATCTCATTAAATTATTACAACTTTTTATTAATTTCAATTAATTAATCTATTGCGTAGGTTTTGTTTAAATTATGCAAATTAGTAAAATTTGGTAAATTTTGCAGAATGAAAAGAATGCAATTGAATTAATATGAAATAAAATAAGGCAAATACAAATGCGAAAACTAAAATTGCTAATATCAATAAAACTCATTTCTTAATTTTTAAAAAATTCTTTGTGAAAAATCATTTCCATTAAAACAATGGACAATGAAGCATTACAGTATTAAATGGAAATGTAATATTATATTTTACAACAATACAATGCAATATATTTATAATATAATCCAATACAATACTAAAATTTATTATAGTAATACTTCATTTGCATAAAAATTTAATAAGTTTAAATATCACATAAAAAAAGGTTTGCTCGCATTTTTGGATAATTAATGAAATATCGTTTTTTTTTTTTGCTAGCTAATTAATATGAAGAATTAGGAAAAAGCTGATAATTTGGTTGTTAAGTAAATTGATAAGGGAATGGATGTCTAACCTTTGAAATGGCTTATATGTTAATGATAAGATATCATTTCATATAGTGATAATATTTTCATCAGCAACAATATTCACCTTTGATGATTTTTACCTTCTATGGGAGTAATTTCAAATTTCGAATGAATCCATTGTCTTATCAATCAATACATAAAAAAGCATAGCGTATGAAGTATTAATTAATTTTGTTCAAATTAAAATCAATAAAGAATGAAATGAATAAACACAACAAAATATACATGGAGAAAGTAGCAAATTTTCAAATATGATAATAATTGAAACAATTAAAAATATAACTCATTTGTATTAAATTTTCCTGACAGTAATAGTAGGGTAGAAAAATCGATGCTCTTAAAGAAACGGAATCAATATCGAACAAGAACATGATTGCTACCAACCAGTGGAACCAACATCACCGACATATACATTTAAAGATGATGAAACCAAATCCTAAAAATAAAGAAATAAAGAATTACAGAACAAATTTTTTATGAAATAATTTAAAATTATAAATTTAAAATAAAATTTTTTTTAATTAAATTTATTGTAAACATAAAGATTATTTAATATTAAAACAAAAGGAGAAAATTCAAGTTTTTCCCATTTGTATTAATTAAATTAAATAACATTGTTATTATATTTGTTTCTTTTGTTTTTCTTTCTTTCCTTCTTTGGAATCAAAAAGAGATCACAAATGATTTGCAAAAAAAAAAAAAGGAAAAATTAAATCAATAAATTTGCAAAAATTAATTAATTAATTAACCAACTTGATGTTGCAAATCGTTTCGCTTAAGAAAATTCTTTGTTGTTGAATTACACTGTTGTTGTTGTTGTTGTTGTTGTTGTTGCTCAATAATACATCGTATTATAGCATTCCATTTTTCCTTAACAAATAATTTCTTATAATTCGGTCCTAAACATATCTCTTCAATTTGCTTAATATCTCGTGCCTTTACAATTGCATCACGAAATGTCGCATTATTAGTCACCAAACGACGCCATCGACCTGTAATTTTCCTTTTTTCAATCAAGGTCAACTCTATGCTAATAAAAAAAAAGGGATCATTTATAGAAAGTATTAATTTGAAATGATATTTCTAAAAGGTAATAAAAAATTACGTTTTTCTTTATCAATAAATTTATCATTTTAATACTATCTCTGTCTTCTAATGAATGCATAATATTTCTTTTGGAAGGGAATAGAATTTAATTTTAGGAAGAGAATTTAAGAATAATAAGCTTTCTTGAATTGAAAAATTATTTACCAAATTCTTGTTCGGTTAATTTACGACAGCCGATACCGCGTATTTTCCCAATACAACGAATTAAGCGTTCAATTGAAGGATCGGAATCATAATAATTTGGCATATATGAAATTCCTCAAATATTATTGAATAATAATTAATTTAAATTTCCAATTTAATATTCCATTTTCAAATTTTAATTTTAAAAAATTATATGAAATTTAATTGTTTAAAAAATTCTTCATTTTAGTTTAGTGTGAAAAATTTTCAAACTTTAAACAATAAATAATTTCATAATTTTTCCATTAGAATTTTAGGTTAGAATTTAAATTTAAAAATTTTAGAATTTTAAATTAGAATTTAAAAAATTAGAATTTAAATTAATTTCAAAATTTGGAGGAAATTTTTTGATATCTTTTCAAAAATTAAATTATTCGAAGAATTCTACGTTTTTCTTGATGATGTAAAATTTCAAAATTTACCTTCAAGCGTTGATTGTGATGATGCATCACCTTCAGCAAGAGCCATTTCAGCAGATCGATAAATTTCCGTGATTGAACGAACTTTTGAAAGTTGATTTTCGCTAGCTGTTATCTCATCCGTTTGTAATGATGGACATCTATTCATGTTAGCCTAAATTGTCATTAATTAATTAAAAAAAACTTTTAAATTTATCATTCTTTTTCCATTGCATCAAAAATCTTAGATTAAAGTTCATGATTTCGTCATTTGATAATTAAAAATATAATATAAAATTGGCTCATATTCGATTTAATACAATATTTGACTAAGTTAAATTCGAATAAAATTTATCACTTATCATTTTTGTATATGATAATGTGAAATCATTTAGAAGATTAACAATATTTATTTTTAATAATTTCAAAAAATATTTTCACAAAGTAAGCTATCAATAATAATTAACCGGAGGAGGCGATTAATTAATTATTCGTAAATTGATTGATTCATCAATCAATTATTAAGCTAATAATTACAATCATTAATAATACTAACATTATTATTATTCACATGTTTGTTAGATAAATTCGCCAGAATACGGCTTCGCCATTCTGAATAACATTTTGGCAGATCTCCTGTAACAGTAATTCCAGAATCTGTCGTTATTGATTGTTGTTGTGAATAATTTCTCCGTGAAGCATTTTGTAAATTCTGTTCCGAGCATATCGATGAATGAGATGACAATGATGAATTCATATGTACCGTACTTTGAACTGTTGTAGAAGATCTAAAATATAATTTGAAATTTTAAATTTAAATTAAAAATTGAGATCAATCTAAATGTATCAGATAACTACTGAAAAATTACTTAAGTTTTATCTAAAATTCTTTCTATCAAATTTACAGCAAATTATATACAGTTGTAATATAAAATTTCATTTCAGTTCAATTATCATCCTTTCAATTTAAATTTAATTTTTAATTTAAATTCTTTAATATAAATATGAATTCTATAACATTTCATTTCAGCTGGATTATCATCCTTTCCATTTAAATTTAATTTTTAATTTAAATTCTGCAGAATAATAAGAAATCATTTCATTACTGTATATAATTTTAAATTCAATATGACTTAAGGATTTGAATTCATATTGAATTTAAATATTAGATTTAAATTCTGAAATATAATATAGCATAAATATGAATACAGTAATGGAAGAAAAAGTGCTTTATTAAAAGTGAATTTTTTAAACGTATCATTTTAAATTGATAATACAAACCGTTCGTTTGTTATTGGAACACTTGGCAATTGCTTCGATTTTGCACTATTCTTATCATTCCACCAATGATCACTGATACCAAATTTACTAATTGTAATATCTAAATAAGAAATAATTAATTGAACTATTTAAATATGATAAAAAAACGTGATCATTAAATGTTAAAAAATTTCCAATTATATTAATTAATAAATCTTAGAAGAAAATTTTTTGATAATTAATTTGAAAAATTTACAATTTTTCTTAATTTTTCTTTGTAATTTTCTTAATATATAAGAAAGAATAATTTCAAAAGAATTGTATTAATTTCAATTAATTTATGAAAGATATTCTCTTTTACGACAGAAAATTAAAAAATTCTTTTAATAATTGATTTCAACATTTTTCAACAAACGAACCATTTGATGAAGTATTTTGTCGTTGTAAATTTCTTTGCTTACTTCCAATCTTCCATCGGAAACAAATAAAAGCAAAGAGAAAAATGAGAAAGGTAACAAATATGCCACCAATGATAAAAAGAATTGGCCATGATAACAGAGCATTATCATCCGTATCATCTATATCTTCTTGACTTCTTGCAATTTCTCCTCCGCTTGTTTCATTTGATGATCCGATAGCATTAAATGATTTATGATTGATCGAATTTATCGATGAATCACTAAAAACTAATCATTAAATTTATTAAAATTTAAACATTTTCTTCTAGAAATATTTAATTTCTTTTTTCCTTTTTTGATATTCGCCTTTAAACAACAACAATAATATATATAAGCTATATGATTTAAATATTTATATAGTTTAAATTATATGATTTATATGATTTTAATAATTATATGATTTAAACAACAACAAATAATAGCTATTTGTAATAATTCTAAAGAACAAAAAAGAAAATCAAAATAAGTTTTAAAGTACAAAAGTACATATATATTATATATTTTATATTTATAATATATTACATATATATATATAAACAAAAACAAAACTAACGCTAAAGTGACAGCATTAAATGATGGATTTATGATCGGAGTATCAAGTTGGCTAATTTCCGGTGAACCATATGTACATTTAATAATATATGTCCGATCACCGAGTAAAATTATCGCTGGATTTTTTCCAATTCGAATTCGATTTTGAAATACTCCGGTAGAGGGCTAAAATTCGAATAGAAATGATAATACTGAATGAATTAGAAGAAATAGAAAGAGATGAAAATTTATGAGAATATAGCTTGAAAATTCTTTCATGAAAATCATTTAGAAAAGATATGATAATTGATACAAAACTTTTCATTAAAAATTTTAGGTAATTTCAAATTCATCCTGATTACCTGAACCGTTTGAACTGTTTAAAATCTACAATCAATTGATTAACGATATTTCTAGGAGCCTTTTTATGGCTTTACTGTCTCGCCGATGAGATAATTGTAGTAAATGCGACGTTTAAAAAACCAAATTTCTCAACTCATCTGTTGAAATTCGTTGTTTCCTTATGCAGATAATACATTTTTCCGGATTCACTAACTTCCTCTCTAACTGATGAATCCGGTTCAAATTCCGAAAAACTATCTTATATTTTACCATTATGCCTTATAACAATAACTTAGCGGAAGCTAATACTTCATCTTCCATTGTAAAAATCATATTATCAAGAACAGAATTTGTGGATACCGAAAATTTTTTATACTATCCAACCTAAATTTCACATATTTCCTTTCTTCATTCGTTCCATTGCTACTTTCAGAATTGTAAATTGGAACATATTGAAATGAAATTTCTATTTCGGTCAAATTTCAATTTCGTCTTTAGGAAATGGATGAAGAAAAAACTCCGAAAATTGGTGGCAAAAATTTTACAATTTTTCTTTCTTACTGACAGCAATTATTAACCAAATTTTTCCTACCAACCTCATGAAATATTGTGGAAAAAAAGAGTACCATTTTTATGAAGAAAATGTTACACTTTTTCTAATATATCACCTAACTATGCTAACTAAAACTTAATTTCAATTTTAATTTTGAACTAAAATGTCATCTAACTATGCTAACTAAAATTTAACCTCAATTTTAATTTTGAACAGCTAATTTGAATTCAAACATAAATTTAAAAACGAACAAATTTTAATTTAATATCGACCTTGCTAGAATAATTAAAAATGCTAGCTAATTAAGTGATATATTAAAATTAGAGTTTAGCAAAAATTACTATTCACAAATTTTGTTCATTAAAAATACAACAACAATATCTTAATGCCTTTGAAATGTAGATGTAAGCGGTGCAGCATCCATTGAAATATCATCGAAATTTTCAGAATCAATCTGATAATTCAATATGATATATTCCGGATCACTTGATTGCATATCAATATAACATCAAAAATAAGCTTTATAAAAAAGACTCCGTCAAATTTGAAATCTCTACCATTTGTGTTTGGCATGGATCATTGAAAACTGCAAGTTCGATAACATACTGCAATTCACCATTTCCTTTCAACCGACATTCAGCACGGTTATTTGTTCCAACAATAATCCAATCCTCAAATCGTCCTTCCGGCCAATCATCGCCATTAAATGTTAATATCACTTTAATCGATCGCTGCTCACATGTCGGTGTCACTATAAAATTTAAAAAATTTAATTATTCACCAGTAATTAATCATATTTTTAATAATCTTCTACTGTAAAATCAATAATTTACTTCAAATAATTCAGTAAGCTATTGAAATTTCGAAAATTTTAAAATGAATTTACAACTTTTTTAAGCTTTAACTTTATGTGAAATGAATAAATATACTATATACACATATATAATAGTATCATCAATAATTCATACTAGTTTAAGATACAGTACTATCAATAATTCATATTATTTTATAAGATACAGTGCCATCAATAATTCACATTAGTTTATAAGATACAGTGCTATCAATAATTCACATTAGTTTACAAAATACATATTTATATAAATTTAGATACATGTTTTTGTTTATAACACAAAGTTGATAATTTGAAATTTAGTAATTTAACATTATATTTTCAACACCTCTATTTTAAATCAATAAATAATCATATTTAATAAGTTTTAATATGAAATTATTAATTGACTAATTACTTATATGTGCATTCTTTTTCTCTTTTTTCTTTTCTACAAGAAATAGTCATAAAATAATATATATCATTGTATAAACTTTATGTGTTTCGTTATATTAATAAAAATTCGTGAACATTGCAATAAATAGATATTAGATATTGGACATAGCATAAAACGAATATCTCTCAAGTATAATATCATGAATTTTTAATTAACTACTGAAATTATTTCAATAGAATTAATTATTAATTAGAAATTTTTAATTCAAAGTGTTTGTATTATCCAGTGTATATATGTATGTATCATCCAAAGGCGATCTTTTTACAAACATAATAACATGAATTATGATGGCAATAATAGTAAACAAATAAATAAATAAAGAAGTCAATCAATGATTATAACAATAAGTTGATAACAATAAAGACATGGTAATTAATAATGACTATAATAAAAGTAAAAATATTATTAATAATAAAAGTAATATTAATAAACAGTAATAATAGATAGAGGTAATAAATAATAATAATAATATTAGTAAATAATTATAATAAATAATAACAGTAATAAATAATAATAATAAAATAAACAAATAAATAAATAATAATGGCAATAAATACTAGAAAATTTATATTATATATATATGCATAGGTGAAATTTTTGAATAAGATTTTCATTTCTCTTTTCAGCAATTTCAACATAATATTGCCCTATCGGTGTAATTTAAAACTTATCAACTTTATGAAAAATTTATCAACTTTACTCTAATCCATTATTTTGCACATTTTGTCTCATTACAGTTGTTCAAAAATGACAGAATTCAAAAATTAAAATTGATGCGAAATATTGAGAGATATAATTCTATCGTTATAAATAGTCTAATATTATCAGCACTACAAACTACAAATTAGAAAATGAAAATGATCATGATAACAGATTGATAATGGAGTAAAAAAAATGAGAGTAAAAAAAGATAAGTATAATGAAAAAAGCAATAATGAAGATGAAATAATGATTGATAGAATCATCATATATAGCATGAAGTATTAATAATGTTAAATGATAATATGATAACAGTATCATTGCTAGCTAATTCATTGTTTAATAATTAAGAAATTTAGCATATAATTTCTGCATGAAACACATCTTTTATAATATTCATATAATTTTGAATACTCTAATAGTAAGATATTTAAAGCAGTAATTACTGCATAATTAAATAGAGTTAAAAAAAACAAATGAAAAATCAATGAAATTATAATTTACCATTGACATAATATTGTTGTTGCAATTTTGTTGCTATAGGAATTGCAATACAGCTTATAACTGTAATTAAGGCAGTAAAAAATTGCAAATTCAAATCCATCGTATCAAAATTGAATATTTTGAATAGTAATAATTAGCCAAATTGTTGTTGCCTCATAATATCTTCAAGCAATATAAATATCGCATAAATTAATTAATGTCGTAAATTTCCTCCAACGATTATTCGTTTCGTAAATTTATAATTTTAACATGAAAAATTGAAAATACGTTTGTTATATCTCAGAAAAAATTCTTCCTGAAAACATAATCGTTTGTATGTCAAATAAAATTTTGGCTAAAACTGAAAATATAAATTTCATTTAAAAAAATTAAAGATGAATGACTTTAATATTGAAAAAAGAAAGAAGAAATTTTTAATGTGATAAAAAAGTTTTCATTATTTTAAAAATATAATCTATAATAAGATATACATCGATAGGCTGTGACACCAATTATTTGATAATTATCAACGACAACACCAAGAAATACACTATTACCGGATACTAGTAGAAATATTTACCGCGTTCCGATATGAATTTAAAAAAGAAAATA
>CAKAEH010001679.1:0-37965 GCA_916381525.1 Cercopithifilaria johnstoni | reverse complement strand
CTGAAGAAGAGATTTCATTACTATCTCAGTAAAATTAGAAAAAAGTTCTGTTGAAAATTGGTAAATGCATTACAAAACTCCCATAACTATAATTTAGAAAAGGACGCTAAATTTCTTTAGTTTATCAGTATATATAGAAATTTGAAATTGCTACACCTTAATTTTTCTGTCGGCTTTTTTGATTTCATTGCTTAAATTGAATTAGCTAAATCGAATCATAATTAATTTGAAATTTGTGAAAATAGCTTAAAAGTATTCTCGAAGGAAATAAATTATGATTTACACAATTGGAACTCTGTAAAACTTGGCAAAACTTTTTATTTAAAATTTTTTTTGTGCTCATTACTGTTAAATGAAAATATAATATCAAAAGACCTTTTGTTTTAATTTCCTTTTTAATTATAATATTCTTCATCATTTAAGGGAAAAATATTATTTATACAATTATTTTCTTGAATAATTTCTATCTTATTGCAACTATATTATGGAATATAAATGAATACAGTAATTGTTACCAGATATGAATATTGATCCAAAAATAGGTGATACGGCAATGTCGCATGCAATTCTTTTACTTACAATAATTGCTTTAGATCCATGTATCACATTCCTTTCCATCCATCTATACCAGTAATGACACATTGGCCCAACAACTAATCCCATCGTTGCAAATCGTCCTCAACAAATAGTAAAACAATTCCAATCAGTCATAACATTTTTACTTTTTTAAAACTTATCAATTGCAATAATCGCAAAGTATAATTTAATTACAATAATTATATAAAAATATTTTCATATTTATTTTACGCTTATCAGTTGGAATTAGTCATTAGACACGTTGGGATATGTCTAACATATTTTCTTATATCTTTTTATCAATTATATCATAATAATAGGATACCATTGTTTTTGTTGTTGTTACAAAGTTATTTGCAAAAATCAAAAATTCAACAACAACAGCGAAAGCGGATTTCATTTAATTAAACAAACAATAAATTAACAAACTTGTCCTTGCAACATTAAATGGTTTATTTTGTTCAGGACTATAATCATTGCTAATATATTGTTGTAAAATATCGGATATGCCAAATAATAAGGATGTCATGGCGGTATTTGTCAATAATAAATTTTTATTACCTGACAGCCATATTTTGTGCATAATTTCTCCTGCAAAATACCATTAAATTGATTTTTGATATGTTGCAAAAATAAATAATAACTTCGTTGTGTTCAATATTTTTAATAATTGCAATGTATGAGTGATAAGAAAAATATTTTAAAATTCTATCATTTATGCTAACAATGGTGAATTTTAAAATTGAATTATTCATACCAAAAATGGCTAATATATTTAACCAAAATTAATAAATTATATTTTCCCTTTCATCAAAACTAATAAAAAATGAATCACTTATACTGAAAGCTTTCAACGAAACTATTTGTTTTAGCATAATTGATTTAGCATAATTGATTTATTATATATTAAAGAAAAATCAAATATTTGATTATAAAAATTAAGGAAAGGTGAAAAAATAAAATTTGTTGGAATAAAATTTGCATATTAACTTTTTGTCCACAATTTAAATAATATTTTGTCGCATGAATTTAACAAATCTGAGCCATCTTCCAAAGAAATCGAGAATGAATAAATTTGAAGAAATGACAGCTAATCATTCATTATCACCACTTTAAACTAATGAAATGATAAATGACAAAATTGGTACAAGTCAGCCGCTATTTATTATTAACCCATTTTGTGTTAATTGAATGACAAATGATACAATATGGAATATGGTAGCCATTATTCATTATCATTGCTTTATTATCAAATGATAAAAATCATACTTATGCATTGCTAGACATTATTTATTATCATCAATTTGTCTTTATAATATGATAAATAATATAATTTATAATATGTTAACCAGCCATGATTCACTATCATCGATTTGCTTTTATTAAATGATAAAGGATAAATTCGTGTTCTGATGACCGTCATTTATCGCCACTTTGTGTTGAACATATGACAGATGATATAATTTCAGATATGTCAGCCGTTATTCGTTATCATCATTTTGTGCTGATCTAATGATAAAAGCATAATCATCATTTTGTTTTAATCAGATAATAAATGACAAAGTTTACACTACGATAGATAATATTTATCATTATTACTTTGTATTAATCAAATGATAAATGATAAAATTTAGACTGAACTGTTTAATTCATAGTTTAAAAAAGTAAAAGATATGAAAGCTAACGAAGAGTGGCTGGCATAAGAATAAATGATTTAATGGGAAGAATAAATTAATAGCAATAAATGAGTTACTTCAGTTAATTTCTTTTGGGAATATTATTCACTAAGAAATTCATTGGTTAAAATGAAAAAGAAATGCTAAGAAATTGATGAAAAAAATAATTTATCAAATCAGCGTTTGAAAGTATTTTAAACATTAAAGCTGTAAGCTTCCATTTTCCTAAAGTTATTCGCTATTGACAGTCAGAAAGAATTTCAAATCAAAAAATATATTTTATGGTAAATTTCACAAACCATCGAAAAATTCTTTTATTAAAATTTAATTATGCGTGCAAAATTTTAGGTTTTGCAAAAAAGCAATAATTTTTAATTTTAAATTTTAGAAAATTTGCAACACAACGAAAATTTTTATTTTAATAATGCAAAATATAAATATTTTCAATGATAACATTTTAAATTAAGCGGCAGCTTTTATTACTTTAATTATACATTGTTTTTTAATTACAATAAAATTATGCAATTTTGTGTTGTTTTATAAAAACGAAGAATTTATTATATTTATAATTTCATATTGTCTGAAATATTAATTGGTTCTGCTGGCAACAAAAGCAACAATCATTTATTATTTTTATCCATTCCCACAACTAACATTTCCAATTCTTAAGCTAAAGCTAAGAAAATAAAATCTTCTATTGAATTAATTAGCTTTGAGGTTAATGAATAAGGTAAAAGAATAAAATAAATATGCTAGAATCTCACAATATGTATGTATAAAATTTATTACTCAGAAAATTAATTCATTCTAATTTGTTATTTTCAATTTGTTTATATTAAAATTTCTTCAAAATAATTTGCAAAATTTTTATTAATTAAAAAAAGACAAAAGGTAACGAAAAAGTGACCGATTATTTAAAATTTAATAATATTGAAACTTTCCCTTTCTTTTCCCTTCTAAGGCTTTCAATAATAAACGAACGAAAGGGTGGCAATATCAAATTTATGTATATTAAATGGAGTTTTTAATGCATGGAAGGAAGGAAGGATTAGTACTGTCATAAATAGGATAGGAAAGAATTTTAAGATAATAAATTGAGAAAAAATTGAAGCAAATAAATTAAAACTTTTTCTTTCTTTCTCTCTCTCTCTCTCTCTTTCTTTCTCTTCTTTTCAATATTTGAAATTTTAGGCTTAATTGAAAGCAATTTATTGTTTGATGAAATTTTTATTTCATTTTTTAAAACTCTCATTTTGTGTTTAGTTATATTTGTTATAAATTCTGAAATTTTTGTGAATGCAATTCATTTATCCTTCCTAATTTAAATGAAAGAAAAGGTATTAATTACATTTTAATTAAATGAAAATTTTAAAAAGAAGTTGAAATGAAGCATTTTTCGAATTTTCGTTTTTTCACCTCAGTTTTTGACCTTTGAACTGAGACGGCGAAATCATTCATTTTTTGCTTTCTCAATTCACTCTTAAATTGCTTCTCTTTTCATTTATTCAAAAAAGAAATGATTAAAAATTTCCTTTTTGCTCTCTCTTTCTTTTCTTCAAAACATTATTATGCTATTTTTATTAATTAATTATTAGATAAAAATAAACTTTGCCTAAAATTTGATTAACTTATCGTAATTATATTTATGTTAATCAAATCTTCGTTGTATTTATGTTTTTGCGTAAATAATTTCAATCACATCATTAATTATAACAAATTTATTAAAATAATTTCTTAATAAATATTTAACTTACTAACTTATTTACTAACTTATGGGAGGGAAAATTAATTATATCGTTATTATTAATCATACATTTTATCAATGTAATTGACAGTTTTTATTTTCGTTTCATTTTTGAAGAAAGAAATATTATTCATATTTTTTGTTATCATTAAGTTAATGAAAGAAGAAAAGAAATGAGAATAATTATTTCCCTTTTATGCCCCTCATAACACATCTCTCATTTCATCCTTTTCTTTTCTTCTCCATCAATTAATTTATCTTTTACAAAAAAACTATTAATTTAAATATTTCTTTAATTGTTTCATCGCTTATACAATCATTCATTTCAATTCAATCGGCCACCCTTTCATTTCATTCCTATCTTTTCTTTTCTTAAATAAAATAAATGTATATATCATACGACGAAATGCAACACTAATAAATAAAAACTAAATGATTGATTCATGTGATAGATAAAAAAAATTATATAAATGATTAATGGAATTGAATGAATGAATGACTGATTAACTAAATGAATGACTGATTGAATGATAACAGCATTACTATGTAATTTGCAAGAAATTTGTTGTAAACAAATCCGACATTTGCACTTAAAATTTAACTTAACAGGATAAAATATTGATTATTTGGGAAGAGTTAACTTCACCAAACTAATTTCATCATTCAATGAATCGAAACATTGTGCACTGATTGATAAATAATTAGATGAACGATTTTGAATGGTTGATTTTTCATTCTTTTCAAATGCGCTAACAAAACTTTTCTTTCAATATCTTTCAAGTTCAATTTGAAAAGCTTAAAGGCAATTTAAATTTCAGAAGCTTAAATGCAATTTAATAGTTTACTCTGTAAAAATACATCCCTTTTTCAAATCATTGTTATATTTCCCTAAATTTTATTTAAACCGATAAATCTAACATATTCATTTGCCATTTTATCGTTATTTCAATCAAATATCCATCACTTAATTTTATCCCATATGATTGATAAAATATAATATAAATTATTTTCTTTTATAAAAAGAAAAACAAAATATATGTAATTGTGTGTGCCATTGCTTACAGCTAAATTTATTGAATAGAATTTTTGCTTTTTTTTAAAATATCAAAAATAAAATTTCTTTTCTTTTTAAATATTTATGAAATAATAAAGCAAAACGAATTGTTTGTAAAAATACTTTTAAGCGTTTATTTTCAATTTGAACGAAATTTCCTTTTATTTTTTTTAGGATAAAAACTATTTATAATTGTAAAAATAAATCTTTTAATGCTTTACGTGCAGAAAATTTATTTATTTATTTGTTAGTGCGTGAAATTTTTAGGCCTAAATTATCTGACAAACATTGAATGGATATTTATTGAATACCTAAAAATTGCCATTTTGCTTCTTTTCTTTTTCTCTTTTGTTTTATATTTTATTTTATTTTTAAAAGAAACGAAAATTCTTGCAATTTTAGGTTTTCAATAAAAAAAAAAAGATTTTCATTTCTCATTCCGGCGGTTGAAAATCATTCAACCGCCGTATTTACAACCATTTCATCCAATATTTTCATTTGTGTTTGCTTCGTTTCATTCAACGAAAATAAGATATTTTTTTTTTTGAGTAATTATTATTTTCCCTTTTTCCTACCTTTACTGATTACTGTATTATTATAGTTTTTGCAATAAAAATTTATACTTTATGATAAAAATGATACTGTAAAAGATTAATTGTACTATTAGAAATTTATTTATCACTCATTTGCTAATTTTATCATTTCTTATTTCTTTCATTTTATTTCAGACATTTCAAAGCTTATCAAATTTTTTCCTTTTGTTTTTGGAATGATAATTTTGTTTTCTTTTAATATTTTCTTATTAATATTTGATAACAGAGACATTTCATTTACAGTAAGTTGTCGAATTATTTACTTTTATTTGTAAATATGTTAAATTGTATTTGTTTTAATTATCTCTCAAGTCATTTTAAATTATCTCTTAAAGATTGTATTAATTTCAAAGAAGAAATTTGAATAAATAATTAATTGTTAGTAAATAATTAATGTATGGTTAATCTTTTGTAGACGTAATATGATATTTGCAATATAACGTAATATTATGATTATCAACAATCCAATAAATGTTATTAATTTCAGATCCAAAGTGGCGGGTTGGTTTTTAGCACGACTACTTTATCGTTCGCTGTAAGTTTTCTTATTTATCATTCTTTGCCTGTTAAGAATTTAATTAATTAATAAGCGATAAATGATTAAGCAATCTGATACATCAATAAAAGATTATCTTCCAAAAATGTATTTCTCTAGTATATATCTGGCATGCAACTGTCGTCTATATAATTTTATTGATTAACTCAATATAAGGAAATGTGTAAAATTTTAAATAGCACAAAATTTTTGGAAGAAAGTTTGTTATTCGTATAATACATAAATCATTCACTTTGATGTCATAAATACGATGAAGAAAGGAACACGCTTGAATAATTTTAAATTACTTTTTTGTGTCGTATTGAATTAATTATAAAACAAAAAAAGAAAGTTTGGGAAATTTTTTTCAAAGAAAAAATTCTTTCCTTTAAATTGTGACAATCCAATCCATTAAAGGCAAAAGAAAATGAACAGTTATTTTTATCATTACTATTCTTAGCATCGTTGTTGAATATACAATTTCAACAAGAATGTGAAATATTCTTCATTAGATAATAAAAATTGATAACAAGGAATTGTTTATATTAATGATTGTATAGGAAATATATGTTACTAGAAAGGAAAGAATTTCGAAACCGTTGAAAGTTTAAATATTATTCAAACAAATTTTGTTAAACAAATAGTTCTATAAAAAATGGAAAATTGTTAAAATATAATTTAATAGTAAATTTAATATGATATAATTTAATATAAGTAAAAAATATAATTTAATAGTAAAACTTGTAAGAAGTAATTAATTAATTAAAATATTAGAACAAAAGTTATGGTTATTAGCAGTGTAAAGATCGGCTAAAATTGTTAAATCGAACGAATGGAAAGAAATTTTAAATACATTACGTATGACAAAATTTATCAAAATAAAAACTGATAGAATAAGTAAAAAAAGAAAGGTATGAAATCAGAGCTTTAAAATTGGTTTATGATTGGAAACAAATCTATCATTTATTAGTTACGTATATATAATTATCATATAAAAGGACAATAATCGAACTGGAAAGATCCGGCTTGGCTATTTTCTTGCCTACTTTTCAAGATCTGGCTTGGCTATTTTCTTGCTTACTTTTCATACTTTCTCCATATTGCTTTTATTCAAAATAAAGTGATCACGATAATTTATATATAAATAATTTGAGGAGGTTATTATTTAATCCATGAAAATAGTATAGGTTATAAGGAAGTTCCTTGTACATAGCAATAGATAGCACATGTAGGAAAATATTCGACACATGAGCTTTTCTTATTTCCGGATAAATTAGCAACCAGAAATATCACCAACGGTATGCAAATAGAACATAGTACTGTTATACGTTATGGCAATATAAAAATTTATATCCCTTTCTTCTACAATAATTTAAGTAATTTTTCGATAAATCAGTCGTGTCTATTACAGTACGGTAGTTACGGTGTCATAATCACTATACTGAATAACCGGAATACCTTTACATCTTAATAACCATTTTTTATACGTAATTCAAAAAAGCTTTTGTTTTTTGATGAAGAAAAAAAATTAATTATCACAATAGGTGTTAACAGTATGTTTGTCGAACTGTTCTATTCAAGATTACTTAATTATATCTAATCTTTCTTTTGTGTTCTATTCAAAATCTGTTTCATCTTACGAAAGAGACAGAGAGAGAAGCATAAAATAATTGACAAATTGCTAATTGTCAAGGTAAAATAAAATTGTTTACATATTATATCAATCATAAATAGTAAATGAAGTTGGATCCAAATGAGAAATTGACGATAGTTTGCATTTTTAGATAATATAAAGAATAAATATGCGATTGCTTTTGAACTCTCAAAAAAGAGAAGGAATGATAAATTTGTCAACAATATAAATTATATTTCAAAAATGGAAATAAGAGGAAAATGAGATGTAAAAGTATCACTATCTAAAATAATCTATGCTATCAATATAATGTTAATTTAAAAATAACATTAATTTATATTTTAACTAATTAATGACAGCTCACATTTTAAGTATAAAAAAAGATTTGACAAATTTAGTCGAATTTCTTTCATCTTAAATCTTTTTTTCTCTTCTTCTATTCTTTATTTCCATTAAATTTATTAAAATTTTCATTATTTTTTTTTCAATAATTCTATCTTCTTTCTCTTTTATCTCTCTTCGTATTTCATATACATTCTTATTTCACTTTTTCATTTATTTAAATTACTAATATTTATTTATTTATTTATTACATCTTCACCATTTCATTATGTTAAGTATTCAATTTCACAGATCTCTCGGGTGTCTTATATTTTCTTTCTTTTCATACTTCTTTTTAATTTTAACATATATTGAGATATTAGTTTTCATCATTCATTTTCATCCGATAATCATAATTCTGAACTCAGGACAACAACACCGATACGTTATTTGCAATTATCATATCATTCAATGCTTCATAATTTGCAGCCTTACGGTTTTGCAGCCTTGCAGCCCTATTCAGAGACTTTTTTTTCATTGCTTAATTACACATTTTACAATAACTTACCATATTTTGCAGTACTATTTTATATCATTTGTAATAGACAAATAGTTATTCTGATCATACTTTTCTTCATTTCATTGTTACCATTTCGGGTACAACAATAATCATAATTTTGAATTCAGGAAAATATCACAGATAATCATTTCTACGTTATCAGTAATTATCACTGCACCCTTACTTCAGACATCTTTTTTTATTGCTCTACAAATAGAAGCCTTATGATAAGTACCATACTGTTTTCTGTATTTTTTCATAACTAAATAATTGCTTTATAAAATTAATTGCTTGTATCATTCTCAATTGAAGGGCATACTGTAATATAGAGTCAAACTGATTTGATTGCTATGAAGAAGCAAAAAAACGCTGTATTAGCTAGCTGATAACAATATTTTTATCACAATTTAACTTTGAAAACGGTGATTAAAACCTGTCTACAAAAAAATTGATAATTTATTGGCAATATGCTGATAACAGCGAAATGAAGAATCATCTTTCTAAAACTGATTACTGCTTGGATAGCATTCATTCTTTGTCGTGATTAAATCATCATAAGTTATACATTTCTTATTGCTATCAGCAACTAATATACGGTGCCATATATATCATTATTGATTCTGAGGAAGAAATTTCGACAAATTTTATTCATCAGAAGGAATAATGTCAGAGTAAGTTATATTAGACAATTTTATTCATTTGTTTATTAAATTGGAGATAAAATTAAATTTCAAAAATACATTTATCAACAGAAATTTGTGCTAATATCATCTTCAGCTTTTTTTCGAATAAACTACGATGAAATCAAATAATTCAAATTTTGCAAAGATTTTGCAAAATTCAAAATGTTATCCTAAAAGCTTAGAAATATTTCAAAAGTTTGCTACTCTTTTTGCTTACTTTATTTGTGTTTAAAATAGAAATTTTACCTTTGAACTATAATAAAAATCAATAATATATTCATTGAAGAGAAAAATAAACTGAAAGCTTTTAGCTATTTTAAGCTAAAACTATAATTTCAATTTTATTAAAAATGAATCTTTTAAACATAATTTATATCTTATAATTGTAGAAACGATAACAATATCGTTGACAATAATTATAATAATAATTAAAGTACACAATGCATTATGGGTCCTTTTGATAGCAAAATATAAATTCTTTTAAAATTTCTTTAATATTACTTAAATTTGAAGAAATTTTGATTTCAATGTTATTTAAAAGTATTTCATTCCCAAAACTTTTCATTAGTTTGACCTTCGAACTGTCTTAAAATTTACCTTTTGAATTTATTAATTCTTTATGAACAAAATCTTTAATGACATTATTTCATTTAATTTGCTTCACAAATTTTATTCATTCAATGAAAATAATTTAATTTGCTTTTTTCTCAACGATAAATTTTGCTTTTAAATAATTTCATTCCATTATCGTAGCTGCCACTAAGCTGCAAATTTGATCAAAGGAAAAACTGAAAAATAACTTTGCTAATTAATTTATTCTAAAAATTCTAAATAACAAATTTCTTCATCGGGGAAAAAAGGCCTTTTTATGGGAAAATTTTCTTTTCATTTTCACATAAATTAAGAATGAAAAAACAAATAATTCAAATAATTCATTAATTTATCGCTGCAGAAACTAAATTAAAAGATCTTTTTGAGCTTTTCTTTCATTTTCCCTTCTCTTATTTTATTGATAGAAATTAATTTATTCATTATTATTATTATTGTTATTATTCATAATATAGAATATGATGACAATTAATAAACTTATTTTCCCTTTTTTTAAAATCTCCTGTTTTATTCCTATTAGTAATTAAAAGTATTTTAATAATTATTTGATTCAATTTTGAAATGAAAAACGGTATGACAAATTTGCCAGCATTTCATCAGCTCATTGCTTTTTTATCGATAACAATATGATAAGAATGATAAATGAATAATTATCATTAAGATAACATTTTCAAAATCTTAACAAAATTGTGCTAAAATTTCCTCTAAGCAAAATTTTTAGTTTCTATAAAAATTATGTGATTTAGTAAAATAATAAAAGGAGCGAGTATATATTATTATCATTTTTCATCTTTTACCTTATTTCACTTGTTCTCTTCAAATTTGGTATATTTTGAATTTATTTTTAAATCACTTACCCTCTTTTATTGAAATAACTTTTTACCTTTTCCCTTTTCTCTCTTTCTCTCTCTTCTTTTATAGCATTTCACTATCAAATTCCTTTCATTCATTAAAATTAAAATTACACAATAATGACAGATATCGAATTTTCGGATATAATTTTAGTATTAATGAAACAGAAATAAATTATGAAAAAGTAAAAATTTTAGAAACAAACAAAAGAAAGTTTGTTTTTCAAAAAACAAAAGAATTTTATTTAAGAAAAGAAAAGATAGGAATGAAATGAAAGGGTGGCCGATTGAATTGAAATGAATGATTGTATAAGCGATGAAACAATTAAAGAAATATTTAAATTAATAGTTTTTTTGTAAAAGATAAATTAATTGATGGAGAAGAAAAGAAAAGGATGAAATGAGAGATGTGTTATGAGGGGCATAAAAGGGAAATAATTATTCTCATTTCTTTTCTTCTTTCATTAACTTAATGATAACAAAAAATATGAATAATATTTCTTTCTTCAAAAATGAAACGAAAATAAAAACTGTCAATTACATTGATAAAATGTATGATTAATAATAACGATATAATTAATTTTCCCTCCCATAAGTTAGTAAATAAGTTGATGAAAAAAAAAGCAATAAAACAATTAGAATTAATGGCTTCTCCTACGGAATTTCCCTTTGTTTCTCATTACTAATTATCAACTTTATTTTCACTTATCAGTTAATCAGTATAAAACTGTTCAGAAAATGAAAAATATTCGCAATTATTTTCAATGAAAGAAATCATTTTCATTGTGATAAAGAATTGCAAGGAATAAACATTTAAAATAATTTAAATTTAAATATTGCAAAAATTGGATACTTTCTTGTTTACTCTTTTTTAATTGCTATATCATTCAGTAATTTCTAATTTCTGCTTGAATAATTAATTAATATTTTTGTGAATGACAATTATTATGTATGGTTGAGTAATCAATTAACAATAGTATTATTGTGAAGCAGAATACAAAATAATGAATGAAAATGTTATTTCCTATTGAAAAATCAACATAAAACTTTTTAAGCTTAGCCATTAAAAGTCTAAGCCTTAATCTTGGCTATTCTTCATCTCCACGTACACATAAAATTCATAATATATTTTCAGGTAATAATTATCATTAGAAAATTATCAACCATTTTATATGCCATAGGTTAAACTTTAAACTAATTTCTATTCAATGTTTTTTGTTCTTTGAAATAAGCTAAATTATCGTTAATAAAAGAATAGAACGACAAAATTTATAGCTACTCGAGAAGAGATTGAAAATAAATGATGACAGACTGTTGACAACTTCTCTCTACAGAAGATAAACTAATAGTTTTAAATTTCAAACAATTTTCATCAAAAAAAAATTTCAGTTAATATTTATTTCTTCTCTTCTACATTAGGAAATATTTATGATTGTTCTCATATTACAACGTTAATTATTATTATTTCTTCCTTAGGGATAATTAAAAATATTTAACTTATTAAAGTAACTATTCATTACACTATTAAATTAAATTGATACTTTCATTTTCGTCATTAATATTAGGCCAATTTATTGGATTTACCTTCAATAATACCGTTGAAAAAAATATATAATCAAAAATGAATTCGATGAATTAATTTGTTGAAAAAAATCATTCGATTAATTTAGCTAATTAATTTCAACACTTTTCTCTATTATTCATCAATTAAGCAATTCTATTACTTCAATGTTTATTAATCAATTAGAAATACGATGAAATGCTTAAAGCAAAATTTAGCTTAATAGTAAATAAAACAAACACATACACAACATCATATCTATGAATGATTCATACAGTGAATGAATCATTCATAAAGTCAATAATTTATGGTTTTTTTCAGTTTCAAAATTCTATTACAAAATAATTCAAATGTAAGAAGGATAATAAATTTTCAAAACGTCAACTTCTTAAAAAGTTTCTTAATGATTTAATAGCATATTGTTTTCACAAATGTTTGTTCATACATATGTTGCTGTGTATGTGTATGTGTATGTGTATGTATGTGTGTATGTGTGTGTATGTGAATGTATGTGTAAATATGTATCCGAGTGTGTGTGTGTGTGTGTGTGTGTGTGTGTGTATGTATATGAATCGATGACAAAATCCATCACAATGGTGCGATATGTAAAGCATAGGAGAAGGAGAAGAGTGGATAAAAAAATTCAACGTATCTTCCAGTTAAGTGGCATGAAATTGTTAAGTATTATTGATGTCAATTTTTATCTTCAATAAATCACACCTATCGATCCATTTCGAAGTGTAAAATAATCAATTCTAATCCTTAGGGTATTTCTAATTGTTATTATTATTATTAATAAAACATTCAATAGCCAATTTACTGAATGATTTATAGGGAAATTTAAAAGTTAACTTTTTAATACAATTGATTACTACAATAATTAATTTAAAAAAAAAAGGTTTATTTATTACAAAGAAATTTTAATTAATTCTTCTTTGTCTTTAACAAAATAATTAATTTGAAAGAATTATGTATTGCACTTCGTTTTTTCTGTTCTTTATTGAATGTATTTTAGAAAGAATTTTTAATAATTTTAATATTAAAATTAAATGTAACATTGTAATTGTTGTAAAAAAGAAGCCGAAATTAAATATTAGAAATATTAATTTATTTGAATTATTTCTATAATAAAGCTATCTGTCAGCAATACAATAATAAACTTACTTGACGTCACTATCCTACGACTTTCTGCAATTTTTTCCTATTAAATCATTATTATCATCATTGCTTTCTGATATCACTATTGTCGATAACTGATGTCGTTGTTATCATCATTGATATTTGGTATCATTATAAGTGCTGCTGATAGTTGACCTCGTCATTATTATCGTTATTTTCTGATCTTATTATCATCATTGTTGCAATTGATGTTACTATTTGATATTATTATTATTATTATTATTACTATTAACATCTGATATCTTTTTTTTTGTTGATTAAATTTTCGTATTTTTGATTAAAAGAAAGAATTATTTCTTTTAATAAAAGCATATTTAAATTAATTATTTTTTTCATATCAAATTTCAATTTCATTTTATAATATCGTATAATATCAATTACTTGAATTTCATCATTTTTCCTATTCATTTTTCAACATTTTTAAAAATATGTTTTCATTGTAATCAAATAAATCGAGCAGAATAAGATAACATAAAGTAATATGATCATTGTTATCATTATCATTGGCAATCATTGTCATTTGCAGATCGCTACTATTATTATTATCATCATCAACTATTTTAGTTATTTACAAGACTACTGAGATCATTATCATCATTGATTGCCATTATCAACAACATTTTTAATAATGTCATCAATCAAACGCATAAGCAATCATTACATCATCCTTAGCTCTAACTTTTTGCCGTAAATTATCGATTAGATTTTGCCAATTATTCAACATTTTTTCGTATATATTAATATATCTATTATTTGGTTATAGCTTCATCAAATTTATTCATTTGAAAATCTCAGTAAATATGGGATAATGTGGGAAATAGGAACAATTAAGGTCTGATAAGCATTTTCCTCCCATTTAAAACGACATTAGATAACTGATACCATCTATTCATTATCTGCTATTATCTTCATCATCATTACGATGTCAATAACAAAGACAGATGTTTCAAGTGTTTCATCAATTATAAAGCTTTTAGAGTATGTCTGTCTATCTCTTCGTCGTGCATATTATACATGTGCATGTGCATGTGCATGTGCATGTGCATCTGCATGTGCATGTGCATGCTATGTATATGTGTGTGTGTGTGTGTGTGCGTGCGTGCGTGTATGCTTATTTGAAGTACAATGAAACTTTAGATATCCTTTGAAAAAGTGTGTGTGTATTTAGTGGAAATAGCGTTTGCAATCACATCGAGCAAATTTTCTGGTCCGTGCAGCCTCTGTTATTAGCTATTACATTCTTCCTCTTTTCGCCTATTCCTTTTGATAACAAACAGAAGAAGAATGGAGGAAATTTTAAATTTCAACAAAAAAAATTTATAAATAAAAATGAACTATGACCTTTTCATTGAAATATTCGATTTATTATATCTTTTCTCTTCTTCTATCGTTATATTTCTTCACATTTCATAAATTAGAATTTCTGCAATTGATTTTTAAAAAAATATTATTATTATTTCTTACTGTTAACTTATTTTTATATTCTTCGAAAGGTCAAATAATCGTATTGAATTAAGTATAATTATAACTATAATTTAGTAATTTCCATTCAAATTAATTTATTTTAATTAAAATTTATTTCAATACATATATTAGCTTGAAATTAAATTGCATAAATTAGATTGATTATTAGAAATGAATTACTATAAATTCATTTATTTAACTAAAAATATTCTGTCCCGATCTTTTACTTACAAATTTGATTCATTGATCAGACGAGTTTTATCAATTGTTTCATTATATTTTCAGAAATTAAATTTCTTTCATTCAAATTTATACTATTTGGGTTAGGCTGTTTATTGCTTTTTACTTCATCTGAAAAACAGGAGGAAATCAACAATTTAAATTTGCTAATATAAAATATTAGCTTAATATAAAATTACATTCTATTATTTTGCCTTCTATTTTTCCCAATGTTGAAAGACGAAAGTTGTCAAATTTTCAAATTAAATTTTAAATTGTTGATTGTTTCCTATTTTTGACAATGTTGAAAATAGTAAAAAAGAAATACGAAACAAACTAAACCAATGATAAAGAATTGTGTATGATAATTCTGATAATAATAATAATAATGATTTTTTTTATCATAACTTTAGCAAGTACAATTAAACTTTGTATTGTTTATTTATTTGTACATAGCAATCAGTGAAATATGAATAAGCATTGCTATTCTCTGCGGGATCGTTAGCATAAGACGATGGAACAAATTGAATTTCAGAGGACATCATTTTCTTTTCCACATTTTCTCTTTTCATTCCTATTAAAATGCCGCTGCTAACTTAATATTTTCTTTCCTTTCTCTTTCTTAAAAAGAATTAAACTTTATGAAAATTTCAAAAAAGAAAAGAAATATTAATAAATTTATTTAGTTATTATTTAAATATTATTATTGAAAAAGTTTTCTATTTCTTTATTAATTGCAATTATCAAATTTAATTGTTTTTCGAATTTAATTATTAATTTTTCTTATTCGTCTCCTAAAATTATTGCAATTTCATTTATTCCATTTAAAATAATTTCATTTTTGTTAACGATTGGTTTAAATTACCAAGTTAATTCGATTATCTGTCACAATAATCTTCTTTGATCTTTTGTCAAATTTCAATTTCCTTTATTCTAATTTCTAGTTGGACAATATGCTTGTTAATTACTTATTTTCAACTATTTTTAGCCATTCAACAATGTTGTAAGCTATTCCATTTGTCGTTCATATTATAATATAATCTAATTTTTTTCTTAATTCTCTAATTATTAAACGTTTTTGTTTACTTCTATGCTGGCGCTTATATTCTCTTTGAAATTACTAATTATTGGAAAGCAAAAACTTCCTTTTTTCCCAATTCGCTTTAATCTTTTCTTTTATGAGTTTTTGAATTGTTTAAACATAATTCGTAAAAATTTAAATAAATAGAAAAATAGTTTTCCTTACGTAATGGGACGATTCAATTCAACGGTATCATTGTTAACAAATCATTGGAAAATTTTTCGTAAGAATATCAAACATAGAATGTTAACTGATGTACTACTGATCTCATTTAGATTACTGGTAGTTTCAGGAAATTCTGATGTTATCTGTCACAAATGCATTATAATCACAAATAATTCAAATTGTATTTTACTGATAACGATGTGTTCGAAGGAAAAATACATGAAATGAATAAATTTAAATCAGATTTCAAACAATTATTAATGATATTAATTAAGCTCGAAAACATTTTGTTTTTATTCATAATTCAATTTTTATCTTAATTTAACACGTTAATCTTCACTATGTCGATTTCAATTATAATTTTAATTTCTTCCATCTTTTCATCTTTCTGGTTGCTGCCAGTTTGAGGTGATATCCATTAGCTGTGTAATTCTTATCTCTTTTATAAATAAGTGATAATTCTTAGTTGAGATCTTCGATGATAATTTCAATATATTTCCTTTTTGGGGGAAAAAATTTTTAATATTTCATAATAATTGGAATAAAATAATTTTGAAAGGGAAAATTTCTTCAAAAACTTCGACTAAAATTGAAGTTTAAGCAAAAAAAGATGAAATATTTAATTTTTCTGTCAAATAAATTTAGCACTCTGTCAATAATTAAAATCATTTTAGTACTTTGTGGATAGTTAAAGAAGTCAATTGAACACATCTTCTTCGGTGTAAGCTGTTATTTGAAATAAGCATAATAAGTTAAACCTAGAATTTAGCCTCCTTGGCTAACCATTTTTTTACTTTCTTCTTCTATGATTATTTAAAAGTCATTGAAACTATATTTAATTAATTTTTAAGTTAAAATCTTTTTAACTATTAAAATATATAATGCTTAATTTTGATATGTGTATGGTTGAATGAACAAAATGAAATAATTCAAAATTTAAATATTTGTTAATAATTCCAATTATTGCAATAAATATTCTCCCAATGATAATTTTACTATTATTAACTAAATAAAATTTAAATGAAAATATTTTGAACAAAAGAAAAAAAAACAAAAGAATTATGTTAATATGCAAAAATTTAAATCAATACGAAATTAAGAAGAAATGTCGGAAATAGCTGCACGCATACTTATAAATAATAATGATAAGAAGTCTCATTTCATTTCATACTTCAATCCATTTCATAGATGTCATTTTATTTTATAGTTTATTCATTCAATCGTTTTAATGGATTTGTTATGCATTGATGGGTGACAGCTTCATTTCATATAATCGTTTATTTTCATTTCATTTCATTTCATTTTAAATATCTTTGTGAAAGATTTAAAAAATAAAAATTAAAAGAAATTTTTCTTTGATTTATTTTACATATTTTTTTAGCAAAATTTTTCATCAAAATTCAACGTTTTTTCGCCATATTTATTATATTTTTTTAGAATAAATTTCTTTTTTTATTTTAATTTTTTTACTGAAATTTGTTTATTTATTTGTTTATTTGTCTATTTGTTTATTTATTTGCTTATTTGTTTATTTATTTGTTTATTTTTCTTTTTGTTTTAAAATATTTATATTATTGCATCGTTGAAGGAAATTCATCCAAATTCTGACAATATTTTCATTTATTATTGTATTTATTTCAAATTTTTGCATAACTTTCGAAATAAATAAAATTTTCCAAATTTCTTTTTTGTTCGAAAAAAGAAAAAAAGGAATTATTTTCATTCTTTTTTTTCTCTTTCATTTTAATATTAATTTCCTTTTATATTTCATCAATTTTCTTCAATGAAAAAGAAAAAGACAATCAGAAAGGATAGAGAAAATAAGAATTATATTAAATGAAAATTAAAATTTGCAAAAAGTTAAATCATTCCGACAAATATGCCATATTTCTTTTCTTTCATTTGACAGTTTGTATTTTCTCAAAGATATTTTTTAGAAAATATTTATTTATTATTTTCAGTAATTTAATTTGTGAATTTATTACTTAAAATATTTATTTGTTTATAATAATAATAACAATTTTTTTTTTTAATAATTTACCAAACATTTTTTGTTTTGTTTTAATAAATGAAATTAAATTATTAATTATTATTTGATTAATTCGTAATTTTTGATTTTTTTAAAGATTATTTTATTTTTTTATTACAATTATTAGTGAATTATTATTATTATATTTTATATTATTTATTAACTTACAGTTTGTATATTTTTCTTTTCCCATAATATTTTCTTCTCCTTATAATTATTAATATAATTATGGGAATAGTTAAAACAATTACAATTTCATTTCTTTCACTTTCTAACAATTAAATTGTATATTTCATCACTTCGATTTAAAGAATAATTTTTGAGAAAGTTTTTTTCGATAAAAATTTAGCTTATAAAAAATTAAGCTAAAATTTCAAAAGTCTTTCTTTTTTTATAAAAAAATTTTGATTATTAACTGTTAGAGTTGTTTATAGGATGGAAATAGAGTGATAAATGTGAACAGGTGAAATCCATTTGATATCGAACTTATTCTTCATTAATTAATATCTGCCAGCTATACTTCGTTCTATTTTATTGCAATATGAATTAAATAATAAGATTTCTTCATTGAAACAGATGCCACGCCTGGTTATTTAGATTAATTAAAATTTTCATTCCACTTATTCTTAAAATTTAAAGAGTAAATAAACTTTGGATGATTAAATCAACATCTGTGCTTTCTGTTTCTCCTTAATTATGACAGTCATTCGTTCCAGTTTCCTGTTTATTAATTAAACTCATAACATTTTCTAAAAGAAAAACTAGAACTTTTAAATTTTCAAAGATTTTTCAAAGATTCGTTGTAGTTTAAGCAATATTATATTGATGCAATATTAAAAGTTTCCCGGAATATCTATTTGACGATTTCCAATTTTCTGTGTATCGTCGTAGATCTCAAAGATCACATTTAACTTCTCTTATACATTTATTAAAGGAAGTTCTTTTTAAACATCAAATATTCATGTCCATATGAAAATAAATTGTGTTAAACAAATCTTTCTTTCATATTTATTTATTTACTTATTTATGAATTCATTTTTCATTCCTATTTATTTATTTATTTGTTTTGTGGTATCCAAAGGTAATAATGACAAACAGGCTGGTAACATCTTTATTCCCGAGAAACTGCTATCACTATTTCTTATTAAAAATTGATTCTAACATATTTTAAGATTGCAATATCTCTCATATCGCTTTTTATTCAAATGACAAATGCTTTTCCATTGAAATATTTATTTTGTTGAATTTATCAAAAAATGAATTCTTTGCAAGAAATGTAAACTTTAAACCAAAATTAATATAACTGTTTAGTTGAAGATAGTTTTAGACTATCATTTAACTCTTTAAAATTTATTATTATACTTTTAGCAATAAACTTTAACATATATAAATAATATCTCATTTCTCTCTCTCTTTCCCTCTCTCTCTCTCTTTCTCTATCTATTTTTGAGTAAATGAATTTAAGCAATTTCTTATTTCCTTTGATATAAAACATAAAATTAATTGTAAAGAAGTTTTTTCCTGATCCCTACATTTCAAATTTTATATAATTGCAATTCAAATTGTGTTTAGTCGCAATTTAATGCCTTCTTTGTGAATTATACTTACAAAGAAATTAAAACTAAATTATTAATTATTTTTAATTGACGAAGTTCGAGAAAGTAAAATAAATTTAGCACATTTTAATTTTTATCAATTTAGTCTAAGTTATTACGATATTAGATAAGTTCATTTATAATAATATTTAAATAATTCCTCTTTAATTATTTTATATCAGTGATATTATTAAGAAGGCTGGTAACATAGATTGTTTTGGACATCGTTCAATTTGTAAAAAAATAAAATAAATAATAAATAAGCAAAATTTTTCAACGATTAAATTTAGTAAGTATTTTTTTATCATTAAACGAATTAATTACATTAATTAAATTTATTATAAAATTCATAATGACAATATAATATAATAAATATATTGCGAGAAAGATTGATAAATGAAAGTTATTATTTCATAAAGTATAATTAATAACGTTTATTATTTCATAAAGTATAATTAATAACGTTTATTATTTACAAAAATAAATAATTTTTAAAAAGGCATTGTTTATGAAATATTTGCAATGAAAAATTTTTCGATTTATTTATAATTTTAGTAAAGAAAAATAAAATTATTATCAAAAATGATAAATTATTAAAATAAAATAATCAAATAATCGATAAAAGAAGGAAATCGATAAGCCTAACAAAATTAAACATAATTTTGCCTTTCTTTACAACTGATATAAAATTCAGGAAAACAGGAAATTCATTTGGAAGAATTTAAAACAGATAAAAGAGTGTTACGAAAATTGATTTTATTTAGATTTGTTGAATAATTTAAAAGGCACGAGTCTTTTCGATTTATAAACACATATATGTATACAATCAATTTTTCAGCCTTATCTAAGCAGACATTGATTGCTGTATTACTACTACTACTAATATTAATGGAATAGCGAAAATTGAAATGTTTACCACCCGAAACCTGAATAGAGAGATATAATATGGGTGGCGGTAGTGGTCATGGTATCTGATCAATATTAGACTTCTTGCTTTCATCAAGAAACTTCCATCATCTTATCCCACTTTTCAATCAAAGTTTAATAAAACTTTACGAAGAAAAAATTCGCTTATTTTTCTTTTTTGAAATATATAATCTGATATTACTGATTTTCATTTGTATTAAATTATATTGGAATATATTTCAGTTAGCTGTAAATGTTTAAGAAATAATATATTTTCTATTCCAATTTATTTTGCTTATCCAATTGATAAGACAATTTATTATTTTTATTTTTGTTAACATTTATTTTTAGATTCATTTCAATTCAATTAATTATTTTTACATTTACATTTGTTACAGTGTAATCGATTACTTTTCCACCATTTCAGTAATTATCACTCAGTCATTTTCAAAAGTGTAAAGACAATGAATGTAATTAATTTTAAAACCAATGAGAATGTAATACTTCTTATTGCCACTTTTTCAATGATTTCCTTTTCTCTTGTCATTTTAAAAATAAATATTTATTACAAAAAGAAACGATTTTTCAAATTACTGAAAAACTAAAAAGAAAAAGATAATTAACTTTTACATTGTTTTACGATTTTACAAAGTATAGATATACATATGATAGTTTAGAAGAATATGAAATAAGTTTCATCCATTTGAATATTCAATTGTGAAATGGAAATTCATATGAAATGGATAAGGACAATTTATTAGTTTCATTTCAGTGGCTCAGTTGATAATACATACTCTGTACAGCTAATTTCAACTAAGCTAATAGTTGAAAGAATCAATTTGATCACATTGAGTTATGAAAGATATTGCTAACAATTAGGAAAAATAAATTTTCTTATTTATTTGCGCCTATTTTAACACTCAATAATTAATATATTTATTCGATGTAAAGATTTAGCCTTCTAACTGTCAGTTATTTGAGAATATGAAAATTATTTTTTCTATTTATTTATATTAATTATAGGATACTGAAATAATAATAGATTATATAAATTACTTTTGCATAGAATGAATGATTTTTTGTTCTAAATGTAAATTATATTCATTTTCATCGTTATCTGATAACGAATGATAAAAGATCTTTTGCAATCGTAGGAGATTATTCTTATCAAAAAAAAGACTATTCTTCATTATCACAGATACTATCGTGAATATATCAGAATAAATCCTAATTAAGAGAAAGGTCATACACTTTGAATCTTTCATATCACTAAAATTTCGAAATTTTTTTAAAATTGCGATCATTTCGTTGAACTTTTCCTATTGCCTTTGTTTTAGTAAATAGAAGGAGTAGAAAAAAAAAGAAAACTTTTAATTACTTCGTCCTAAAGAGATGAAGAAAATATAAGCAATGTAAATTTGAGAAATGGATGAATCGAATTTCGATTCTTAAAATGTTATATAGTGGGTGGTAATTCCCAATGGAACATTCTTCTCTTAATCTTCTCTCTTTTTGTTTTCCTCTTTACTCATTTCCTCTCTTTCTTTCTCTCTCTCTCTCTTCTCTATTCTCACATTAAATCTTCCTACTTTTAACTTACTAAATAGAAAGAGACAAGGACAAGAGGAAGAGAGGGAAAAGAAGCAATGTTTTTTTAAATCAATACAGTTTTACTAATTGTTTTCAAAATTCCATCCATTTCTTTTTCAGAATGGATTTCAGGATTTGAATGTAAAAGATGAAAATGAGAAATGATAGAAAGAAAGAACGAATAATATTATATTCGTTGGATAAATATATGCTTTCTATTTAAAAAAATCCTTTTCCTTCATAACATTTCCAAAAAATTCTTTACTTTCATTTGGCATTCTTTCATTTTATTAATTATTCCTTTTTTACTAAAATTTTTCGATAAATATTTTTATTAATTTTAAGTACCAATCGCATTGCAAATATTTTTTGTAAATTAAAATTTAAACAAAAGAATGCAAATGAAAGATCGAAATTTAATTCATTCATTGTGAATCGAACAGTTTCCTATAACTATAAATTATAATACTTTAATTTCGCTTATTAGAAGAGGTAGAAACAATGTAATTAATTTAGAAGAGTTTTTAAAATTGGAAGAATTTGAATAAGAATTTAGACAGCATTATTCAATTGAATCTTTGGTTTAATTTTCATCTTTCAAATTTCCAACAAAGATTTGTAATGACCTTAAAATGGTTTTGATTTGTTATCAATAATGATAATGATAATATCATCCCTTCAATTGTTTATTCTAATTTTAGTCTGAGACTAATTTTGTGATTTAATCTTTTCCTTTTCTTTCCTTTAGCCTTTTTTTTCCACTTTTTCTTACATTTATTTATTTTTGTTGATAAATCTTTACATAAGAGAGGATGACAAATAGGAATTTTATAAAATTTAAAATTATAATTTTATGAGAGAAAGATTTTATGAATCTCAAAAATGGCACACACACACACACACACACAACTTCAAATGATTTTCATTTAAAATTCAACGCTTCAGTTTAACTATTGCTAACGTTGTAATAAGAAGGAGAAGAAGGCGGATGAAACTGAATAGACCGAATTTTAGACATATCAAAAATTCGATTTAAAAATATTTCTGTTAATTTTTATTAATTAAAAAATTTTGTTAACTCATTTTGTGAATTCGCTAATTTTTAAATTTTCAATAAACTTTTAAAAAATTACTCAATTATTTGTTTTATTTTTATATTTATATTTTATACTTTTAATTATATAATTATGATACTTTCCATATATTAATTATTAAAAAGGAAAAAACTTTAAAAATAATTTTCTTTCAATATTTAATTAATTCTCTTTCCTTACTAATAGAAAATTTTCATCAGTGGAAAGAATATAATTTTCCATTAATAATTTCATTCTTAATGATATGATATCCATTGTTAACTTCATTCTGATACTATAACATATTCGTAATATTGATATCATGATACGTGATACTAAATCATGATACCCTCTCCTATGTTATATAAGATTTAAGATAATCGTAGGATGTTTTCGTCTTGTTTTTCTTCGTAATTAATATAGGAATATTAGCGGACCAAAATAAACATCAAATTTTTAATGAATTATTTCAATTAAATTATAAAAAATTTTTGAATGAAAACTATATCTAATAAGTAATAAATTTTCTATGCGTACTATTCCTTCACTTTATATTTTCCATCCTATGCAAGCCAAATTTATACAAATGATAATTTAAATAAGTCAGGCAAAATGAAATTCAAATATAAATTCTGACAGTTTTTCTTATTTCGAATTTCCTTGCATTTATTTTTCAACTTTCCATAACTATGAAAATTTCCATCACATAGTTATTCGAGTGAATAACAGAAAAATTACTCGAAATTTTGGTATATTTTTTGATTATAAATATTTTTGTTTGTTTGTTTATTTTATTTATTTATTTTGTTTGTCTGTTTCTTTGTTTATTTTATTCGTTTTTTGTTTGTTTTATTTGTTTATTCTAATATTTGTCCTAATGTTTCATTGTTATTTGGATAGCATAGAGATTTCCTTTTTCGAAGTATTATTATTTCGATAATTTACTCTTTTCTCCTTCCACACCTTTTTCATATCACACATTTTTGTAAAGTTATTCGAATTTCTTTTTTTCAAATTTACAATGATTTTTAAGAAAATATGTTTGAGTTAGTTTGACTATATTACTTAAAATAATTAATCAATAATAAATTGCATAGTTAATTAAAAGTATACGTTATATCTTATTATTAAAATGCTTAAGTTGCAAGATATTTATGAATGTATCGGGTCAGCAACGGTTCATTTTTCAACAATGATTTTCCACTTCGTTGAATTCATTTATAATGGAATCAGGACATATCATTTGCTCCAATAATAAATTTCATCCATAGCACTATTTTTCGTACAATTTCATACAGTGATAATATTTCTCAATCAACTTTAAAACAATCTTTACCTTTCTAATTTTGGTATTAAATGGTTATTAGGTATTAATTGCTTATTAAAACTTGTGTAGGATTTTCTTTGATTGAACTGTTCAGTGAATAATTAATTCCTTCTTTGTTTCTTTGACTGCCATTATTTTGGTAGTTTTAAAGGAAGCTCAATTTATTCATTGTTTTATATAAATTAAATTTTTTTCTTATAATTAATATAATGGAAAAGATCCTATTTATTGCTATTCCAATTGCTATTTTCGTTTTTCTTCAACATTTCTTTTGTTATTTTCACCAAACAATCGATCTTTATTATAGATTGTATATAATTTAATGATATATTTTTTCATATAAATTAAACATTTTAAATGGAAGTTTAAATATCTAATGGATCGTTATATTGCAGCCAAATCAATAATCCTGATTCATTGATCCAGACTACTACAGAAAGTCCGCTAATTGGAGATTACGACGAAAAAAGTTGGTTCGGCGAAAGTGGCGTGCCAAATCCGGCACGTGACCCAATCGCGCAATTTCTGGCGCTGCTCAAAAAACCCCAAACGATGGGCAATCTGGAAGCCCTTATCAGGTTTTTTTTCTTTAAACATTTTGTTTTAGTTATAGTTATCAGATCAGATCAGATCACATAAACAGTTTTAGTTATAACTATATGTAATAATGAATCAAATATGATAGTAAAGAAATAATTTTTCAACCAATAAATATCAGTTAACTAAATTTAAAAAGTGTCAGAAATACTGCAAATGCCAGTTTAAAATTATTTTTGTTTAAATAACAAATTAAAACTTCACTGATTTCCTATCCCAAAAAAAGGTCATTGTTTTTAGCTAATTGAAAAAGTATTTGTCAAATTTTGAAAATAAAATTCGTTCAAAATTCTTCTTTTATATTTTGTGAGGTTCTCTTTAAATATTTTAATCTATTATTTGCTTTAATAAAAGTAAAAAATAGCTATTAGTAATTTCAAATGACAGATAATTTTTGTCGATCAGTAAATATTAAAATTAAATTGGTTGATAAATGAATAAATTGAATAGTTAATTTGCATTAAATCTTTAAATTGAGTTGCAATGTTTTAATAATTAATTAATTAAAGACTGAATTATATTCTTTCCAACTATTGCAAATTTGTGTATTCCTTACAAGCTGACTCAAATTTTATATTAATTTTAGACATTCATGAATTAATTAATATAATTAGCAAAACAATAAAACGAATAGTAAAATGCTCATTTGTATGCAACTTTGATTGCATGTTAGTATTTGTTGAAAGCATTGTATTCTTTTCCATAAACAAGTAAATAAAGTGGAAATTTCTAGCTATTTTTCAACAAAATTTATTGAAATCGTTTCAATGAAGGATATTAAGTATAGAGTATACTGCATTCCGGATACTGCCGGATGTTATTTTCCTGACTATACCAATCAATTATTTATTTATATCACCCACTTCAACTATTAATCGACTAGCATTGATATCTTTCGGCTTGCTTCTATGCTTTTAAATATATTTCTTTTCCTACCAGCCTAATTCCAAAGAAGTAAATGAAAATTAAGAATAGAATGTATATAAAGTTGTTAGAGTAGCTCGAAACTTTTCCTTAATTATTAATATTTTCTTATTAATTAATCCCTTCGAATAATTTCATTTCTTTCTTTATGAATTAAAGAAATTGGCATCAAAATGTGATGGATAAGGAAGAAAGCAAATTTCTATCGAATGCATCCATCATTTTAAGGAATTTGTTGGAAAGGAATGAAATGAACAAATATGTCATTGCCAAGAGCATTTCAAATATCTCTACCATCGAACTCTTATCTCATATATTACTAATATTAATTAATAATGATATTCTTTATTTTTATTATTATTAATTGGTGTTATCAATTATTATTGAATATTATCATTGATTATCGTTATTAATTATTATTATTATTGTTATTATTATCATTATTAAGAAGAGAGAAAACGGTGTAGCACATTTCCAAAAATGTTCTTTAATGTAAGAAAGGAGAAAAATTTTCTTGTCATCAAAAAACGAAGTAAAAATGAATTTTGAAGTAAGTTAAATAAAATTGCATCGTTAGGAATAATCCTCTTTAAAATGATTTCGAAATACTTTATAATAATATGCATGCACAATGCATGCAAACTTGCATGTAATGCAAGCAAGCAAGAGAGAAAAAAAAGAAAATGAAAACGACAATTGCATTATAGTTAAATTTAATTAATTATTTTATATTTTACAACAAAATGTCACAGTAAGAACTGATTGAAAATCTCTTAAAAAGGGAAAAGTTTTTTTTGATATTATAAAGAAACATTCAAATTTATTATTTAAAATAATATTTTAAATATTATGGGAATGGTTGGCGAGAGAATATAAAATATATTATTTTATATGCCATCGAATATTACTTTATCGAATAAATTTGATAATATATAATCGTTTAATAGTTTCTTAATGATTTCTATAAGTGTTAGCATTCTAAACCAAATTTAATTACATTTTATCCATTCAAATTTCTTTCTTTTTAATTAACTAATAAATCACACAATTTTATGTTTACTTCTTTTAAACTATCGAAAATTATATTTTTACTTCATTGTTGTTGCTTGCATTCATTTATTGATTTTACATGATATTATACAAAATTCAAAATAATAAAATGTTTGTTTATTAAATTTTCAAGTTTATCAAAAAGGGAAAATATTTCCTAATTTTATGTGCAAATTTATTTATATATAAGTGTGTCTGTGTGTGTGTGTCTGTGTGTGTGTGTGTGTGTGTGTGTGTGTGTGTGTATATTTTTCAATGTAAATTAAAATGGGCAGCTTGTTGAAAGCTATATTGAAAAGCTATTTAAATTTAAAATATTAAATTATTGTTAACAACTAACTGTAAAATATTTATTTTAACACTCTCTTCTTCCATCTTTTCCCTTTTCCTTTTTGGCTCTTTTTTTTTGATAACAAATCAGTCAGTTAGTATAATTAATTATCATTCATTCTAATATTATCATTTATAAGACATAAAAATTATTTTATACGAAATGGATAAAATAAATAAATTTCAAATTCAGTTGGATTAGGAAAAAAGATCGAAAAGAAAAAGAATTAATATCAAAGTTTAATTAAATATATTTTTCTTTTACGCCAATAATTTATTGTTTTTGCCATTAATTCCATTAAAATAGAAGCATTCATTTCCGACTTATAAATGATATTATTTTGCATATATTTCGATTTGTTTATTTCATTTTCTTTTCTTTATTTTCCTATCATTCATTTTATCATTTCATATTTTACTGATTTGATAATTTTGTTAATTACTTTATTTCTCCTTACATTAATTTATTTCTTACTCAATTTTCTTTTTTTTATTTATCAATATTTAGCTTTTTTATGATATGATAAAATAATAAATAAATTAAGGGAATATTTAATATTTACTTTAAAAGAGAGAAATTTGATAAATGAATGCTATCAGAATAGTAATGAAATTAAGAATATAGTAAGTAAGCGCTCTATGACAATCTCCGCTCCGCTTATTATGCAAATCTATCACTAACATTATTATTTTAAGATTCCTATCATTCAACTCATTCTTGACAATCGCTGCTTATATATGATTATATCAATCATTTTGCTTATATTTCATTGCAGTATTACTACTTATTTGTTTGCTAATTCTATCTTATCATTGTTTCCTTTCAAAATAAATCAAATATACTAAAAAGTCCGGAAAGCGGGGAATTTTTTTAAACTCATTAATATAATCTTTTATTAGGAGTATGATTAAAAATTACTAGTATTATTTTCATTATTATTATTATCTTAGTTATTCATTAGTGATATTCATTATCAGTGATTGATATTATTACTTACAGTTTTTTCTGATAATTTTTATCATAATTCTTATTAAGATTTCTAAAACAATAACAATTAATAACAATCATAGTGTGGATAATACTAATTCTGAGAACAATGATAACAATTACTAATAATGATAATATCAATATTACAATAATAAGAGTGAAAATAGGAATAGAAAAATAATATAAAAATATAAATAATTGAATAATAAAATATCGGATGAAATTTTTGAGTGTGTAATAGCTAAATTATCGAATTATTGCTTCATAGCTATCTCATTTTACTGAATTTCGCTTACTTTTCAATATCTATTCGGCTGGCTTATTTTTCAAATTTTAACTAAAAAGAAAACTAAATATGCTAAATAAGTATATTTCATAGTTATTGCTTAATACCAATCAAATTAGCAATTATTTTCATTAATTTCAATATTTGTTGCTATCGTTCGAATTATTTCTGCAGCGATAACGAAGCGATTGCCGCATTTCTTTGCGACGAAAACTTCGTCTCATTGATTTTTGTTCAATTATCGCTTACTTTCGCATTTTCAATGTGTAGTAAAATTTACACATGAAAGCATAAATTTGAGTAATGATATATAAATATTTAATAAAAAATTACAATGTCAATTGTTGCAACGAATGTAAGACAATTATAAGTAATGTTTAGGTTTATATCAAATAAACCTAAAATTTATATTATAATTATTTTGATGAATCATTCCAAGAATTTTCTTCTTTTAGTTTGAATATATTTTTTGGTGAAATATATAATGAAATGATTTTCAGAAAGTTCTAAATCTCAATCATTAAAGAAATTCCTAAGATTTTTCTAAAACTTCGAAATTTCTTTCACTAATAAATTTATATGAGAAATGGATTTCATTATGATGACAAAGTGAGATATAATTATAATACAATAACAAAGAATGGTAAAATATATTAAAAAAAAGCTGTATTATCTCTAATTGCTAATAGCATAATTTAAAATTAAATTAGTTGAAACAATAATTTCATTGTGCTATCAATTTTTTAGCTTCTTATCCAAAAATTCCATCAAAAATATTGAAATATTGCCATAAATAACATATTTTCTGTTTCAATTAAACAAGACAATAATTTCTTTTTTCTCTTCCGCTATTTTTGATAATTTTTTAATTACTAAAAAGTAAATAAAATATTTATAATATTTTCGTATGCCTAATTTATATTCATTTGAAAAATGAAGGAAATGAATTTGTGCCTTAGCATAAAATGAATTTTCACTTTATTAATTTACCTGTGCTTAATTCTTTTAATAATTAAAATGGAATAAAATTTCATACTTTAGCAATTTTTCATTTCTTTCCTTTAAATGCAACAAAATTTCAAAACTATAGAATAAACAAAAATGCAAGTAATTATAGAAGAAAAATAAATTAGAATTAATTGGTTAATTAAATTTGAATAATAAAATGTAAGACAAAGAAGAAACTCTTACTTAATAACATATACGAATTGAATAACAAATTCAATTGAATACGTTCTCATAACAAACTATCAAAATGCTAGCCTTATTATAATTCGATTCAAATAATATCTTTTCCATTTATCCAAGCGATAACTATTTCAATCTTATTTTTCTTAAATGTTATTGGAATTGGAAATATGGTAGAATAACAACAGTGCACTCTTTTGCAGCTCAATAATCTTAGAATTAAAAATTTTGAAATCTTTTACACAATGTCTTGTATATGAGGAAATTATTGCAATGATAATAAACAATTAGTAAACTTTTAACATGTTTACATTTAACGACTAGCCAAAAATTTAATGCTAACAATTAAAATTATGAAAATAATTAAAAATTCATAAATTAGCGTTTTTTTTTTAGTGGCAAAGTAAAAAAAATAGTAACCACAAAATATGCATAAAATTGATTATTTGACGACAAGTAAATTTTTAATTACGTTAAGATTAATGAAGTAATTAATTTTGTACGATAAATAAAAATGCATCTAATCCTATACCATTATCTTTTCACTTATCAAATGATCTTCCATCATTGTCAGGCTAATCCTAAATTTCATTCCTCTTAAGAAGAAAAAACCCAAGCATATAAAATATTAATTAAAATTTTCTGATTTCTGTTTTTACATAATCTTAATGACTGTCACTACTTACATTCTGTATACAATATATATTATAAACTTTACGCGAAATCCTCATTGTTTTTGCTTCTTTTTTTTGTTTTATCAAAAATTTGATATAATTAGAGGTTCAGTTATTAGTAAATTGCAAGATAAAGCTAAGATGATAAGAGTGATAAGGATAATAAAGATAATTTTATCTCCAAGCAGAAATCATCATCACTTTGTCAAATACATTTTAGAATGATTTATTAAAAAGGCATTGCCGAAATTCTTAATTTTATTTCTTTTTTCATTCAAAGATTTATTTACTCTTTATTGTTTTCTTTATTGTTTTCCACTTATACCAATTTTCTACTGAAATAAACGAATTTTTGAAATTTCCATGCTTATCGCTTATTCATTTATTAATGAACCAATAATTACGATAACAATAATCTTTAATGAATGTGAAAAACATTCATTTAAAATTTATTAAGAATTTATTAAAAGTTGATTACATATAATTTTATAAATTGAAAATCTTTACGTATCGTTAAATCCTAATTGTTAACATTATTGTTTAATTATTTCATTTGTTAAGATAATTTATCACAGAAATCAGTTCCAAACTTATGATTATCTACTTTTAAGTTTTTGTAATTAAAATGCATTTCTTTATTTTATATAAATATAAATGATAATAATATAAGAATTTACGAAATTCAAATTAATATTTTCCATAAAATTCTTTCACGTACAGATCAAACTAATCAAAATAGGAATAACCTGCTAAAGTTCCAGAAAATTATTGCCGAAAATTTCTTCCGGAGTACTACGATCTAAAAATACATTAAAATTACTAGAATAAAAGTAATTAGTGATTGATTAGAGTTATCAGATTTTATTGAAGGATAGCTGATCACTTCATTCTCGAACTTTTTTAGCTATCGTATGACGGATCCGTTTTAGCTAGCATTTAGTAGTAAATCAACCTAGAAACATTTTATTCTTTTTTTGACAATACTATGACTATCATCCTTTTTCCCTTCTTCTGTTTATTTTCTTATCAAAACTATTTCAATCACTAAGTTGTCTGTTTGCTTGAATCTGATAAATTAATACATAATTTGCAATCTTCAAACTTCACTTTTTCTCAGTCTTATTTCCAATTCCCATGAGATTAAAACTAGGCAAAAAAATATTTCCGATTGCGAATATTTTCCGTTCTGTTCCGTTTCAACCAAATTGTTTCTATTTTGGATAGGAAGAGATGGTTGCATAAACGATCTCTGTTAATTGAATCCATTAGAAAGGTTACTTTCTTTTATATTTTATCATCAAATTTCTGTTCTGTTGTAATTCCCAAATTTAATTCATTCCATTCTTTACTTTTATTTTTTATCTTTGAAAACAAAAAAGAGATAATTTAAGGAATGAGAAACTTCTCTGAAAACTTCCCTAAAATGATTCCGCTCATCCATTCTTTTTTATACCAATCAAAATTCTAGCCATTTTCATATTTTCTCATTGTTATGAGTCATCCTATCGATCATAACTTCATTTTCATTAAATTCTTTATTAAATATTAAATTCATATTATTTCATTTCTTATATACGTACAAATATATATATCAAATATTCTTATTTTTCATCCATTATTTTAAGACTCATCCATACTATCTAAGATATGATTTTTGTCAAAGATTGATGTCAAATAATAATAAATTCTATAAATCTTCAAAAATACACGACCATCATTTGAATCCATCAATCTATCAGTAAAGCTTATTTCTTTCTTTATCCTTTTTTTTGAAATTGAAAAATCCATCAATCACTTAAATCCATAAATCACATCCATTTCTACTACCTTCATATTTTCATCACAAAATCTTACATGCAATCAAATGTAAATAAATCCTTTTACATCTACATTTTATTTTTCGTTTTAAAAGCTCTGTTATTTGGAATAATTGCTGCTTCTTCATGCATTCTTCATCAATAATAATGGGAAGATATTTAATGTTAATAAATTTATAATTTGAAATGATACAATTTATCAGGCAGTATGTATCATTCTGATAAAGAAATCAGTAACGATGTCTTTTATAGTAATAATAATCTTTTATTTTGTTCTTTCCATTTCTCTCTTTTCTTGCGTTTAGGCTTGTGTCCTCATGGGCTTATGGCCTCATATCTCAATATTCCAATGCCTCATCTTCCGTTCTAACCATCCTCCTACTTTATTCCCTTACATTCTTTATTTGTCAAATCATTGTTTTCCATTCATTTATTGCTTTCTATTTTTATGATATTTGAAAAGGAAACAAAAAACTAATCAATCAATAAAGAAATTTTGTGCAAAGAAAATCTAATACATTCAGTTTATGAATTTTTACTGTATTACTGAGAAAATGTTTGCAATATTTATGACAAATTAAAATGAGTATTATATAAAAGATATTTCAAATAATAATTATTATTATCATTATTAAGATTAATAATGATTATTATTAATTATAATCATTGAGTATAGAAAAGTGAAAGAAAAGGGGATATTGGAAAATGATAGATTGGATGAATAATATAATATTTCTATCAATTCTTTATTTTAACTATTTTTTAAAAAAAAATAAATAAATCCAATAATTACCGTAATCCTCGGAAGGTAATATAACAAATGCAATGGGAGAGAATGCAAGAAGAAGAATCTGACGATAATTATTATCAGGCTTGTTAAAACTTAATTGTAGTTGGTGTTTCGGATATGTAACAATTATTCCTTACACTAACTTCCTTTTCTTCTTTAAAATCAATAAAAATTTGATGAAAAATAAAATTAAAAAGCTATGAATATTTAAAAGTAGTAAAAATATGAATTGATTCAAATATGTTTGCTTTTTCAACATTTTAGTTTTGTAACTTTTATATTATTTAATCTTTCTATCTATACTAATTCATTAATGTGCTAATTTTGCAATGAAATACTGCTTGCAATATCAGAGATTTATTTCTATTCTTGTTAATTAGATGTTAATTAGATGTTAAATGAAAATCTCGAAAAGATATATATTACTGAATAATTATTATTTGTTTGTCGTCAATAACATTATCCTTTACATTACTATCATCACTCATGCTATTATCAATATCGTTATCATCGTCATTAAAGTATAAGTTAAATGTTGTATGATAATTTCATTTTATGAGGAAAGAATGAAAAATTATTATTGTTTGTATCTCACAAAATCTTTTGCAAAGAATTTTAAAATTTACTGTCAATTTCTTTTTCCCAAAATAAAACAATCAATTTATTAAAGTAATTAAAAAAGTTTTGTTTTTGTCAAATTTTCTTGGCTAAAAAAATTATAGCCAAATATTTGCTAATTCTTATTTTCGGTTTCGTTGATTTTCATTTTTACCTTCTACTAAGTTTTTGCAGAAAGTCAGTTTTATAATATCATTGGATGGAAGAAAGGAGGACAGTATGCCATCTGGCTTATCTCGGACATTTCTTCAAATGCTTCTAAGCATTGGCTTGTAAATTTGAAATAATTCGATATTCTAAAACTAATTAATTCAACAATTTGTTTTTTATAATACAAAAGAAGAAATTTTAAAAAGATTTTATGTTTATTTGCATAAATTATTGTCTTTTTCTCATTTCCTTTATTTGTTTAAGTTTTTATTTATTTATTTCTATCATTCGAATGTTAATAAAAATGTCGCCATTTGGCATTAATTATTCCATCTCAATTATTAATTATTTATGCTAATTAATGCTAAAACACAAAACTTTTATTTTATTTCCTATCAAAAATTTTCGGAAGGAATTCAAAGGTTTTTTTTAAAAAAGAGGGAATTTTAAAGAAAGTTTTGTTTAAAATAAAATAGTAATTAATGGATAGTTTAATGCAAATTTAGTAGCATTGCAAAATGAGAAATAAACAAAACAATGATAAATTCTTTTCCATTTATCCTTAAGAATTCAATGAAAAATTTCACTTATCAAATAGTTAATTAATTGATAAGTGATTAATAATTAATTAATTAATCAATCACTTAATAATTAATCAATTAATCAATTCTCTCAACTTATCGCAGTTTTATTCATTTCGTTTTTTTCCACTTTCTTTAGTCAATCAATACTTCTTCTTATTTGTTTATTTTTCATTCATATAAATTTAAATATAAATTGAAATGGATTAAACTTAGAAATATAATAGGAAGAGAGGAGAAACGAGACAGCTTTTTCCTTTCTATCTTCCAATACTAATTCGAAATCTGAGATTTTTATTAGTCTGAAGAAAATTTTCCAAACAACTACTTAATAAAATCTTAAATCCCAAAAGTTTATTTGTAATTATCTTTGCAATGTACTTTTCTTATAAGAAAGAATTTAAAGAATATTTTTCGATTTGTTAAAGAAATTTTCTTTTTGGAATTATTCTTTATTGAACACATTAATTAACATTACTTCAATTTTTCAATTCATTTCAAACAAATTTGCATGAAAATTTTTTGTACCATTCTTATTTTGAAATGGAAGAAATTATTTGTTACGTTAATATTTGACGCTTAGTTTCTTTCTTTCTTTCTGATTTTATCATTAATTTAACTCATTGTCTTTTAGAAAAAATTTATTCTTTTATTTTCGATAAAATTGATCTTTAATTTTTTCAAGAAAAATATAAAATTCGTCATTCAACAAAAAATGAGAAGGCTAAAATGTATTTGTACACAAATCTATAATTAATTAATTATAAGATAATGTACAGATGACAGATTATTATCTTTTATTAATTATATAAGATAATGTACAGATGACAGATTATTATTTCATAAAATGATTTAATATGCAACTTTTTATTTGGTTTAATTTAAATGAGAATAAATTTAGAGTTTAAGTATTTATATTAAAATTATCCTTTAGTTTTTCATTCACTCATCCTTTGACACTATCTTTAAGCATAAATCATTTAGCTAAATGCTTTACTTCTTTATTTCACATTTGAAAAATAATGAGTGATATTATTTTTGAAGAATAAGTGATCATTGAAATCTTTCCTTCTTCCTTTTACTTATACAAAATGAAATGTATAATTTTATGAATAAAATTATGATTACTTTATTTTTTGGTTTATACTTCTAAAAGAAATAATGATTGTCTTACTTTTTGGTTTCATTTCTAGAAAATGAAATTCATCAATTTCTAATGAAATAAGTGATAAGTGATAATTTTTATTTCTATTAACAATTTGCACTATCATTGTGATTTTCACTGTCATTTCTTTTTGTAATTATTGTCATTAGAATTTTCACTAATATTTCAATTTTATTTATTATCATTAATATCACAATTCGGATGTTTCTATCCAAAAATAGAGTGATTTGCATGAATTATCTGAGTTAATTAATATAATTAATCAGTTAATTATCAATGGTTATCAATTTTATTGAATTCCTTTGAAATCTTTGTGAAGGATAGCCGATTGTTTTTTATATAAAATAACAACCTCTAAATAAAATGAACCTCTTTCTTTTCTTTTTAACGTTCAATTTATCATTTCTTTTCTTTCCCTCTTATTAACATTTTATATTGTTTTGATTAATTGATTTATTTATACGAATAGCATACTATTGAATATTTTAGGAATAATAACATTATCGAAGTACACACTCCACAAAGTTTACCCATTTTACGATTCCGAAGTTTAAAAGAAAGTTTATAAAACAAATAGTCTATAGATAGATGGCATAATTACAATATTCTCTGTTAGATTACAGTATTTAAAAAATATAGATACTGTAAAATTTTAACCTAACAAATATTGCTACATTATTATCTGTATGATTTAGAATATCGTATCATTGCGTTATATATTTATCAGTTCGATTTTTACACTATTTTTTATTCTTGCAGTATTTCATTCTTACTGTAATTCATTCGTATAATATTTCATTTTTACGAAATTTTCATCCATACATTGTAATTGTTTTTTTCTTGAACTGAATTAATTTATTAATTGCCCTATTACTATCATAAATATTATTAAAATTACAACTTCTACTACTTTTTGGCAAACACTTGTTGAATTTACTTCATTCATCTAGTCTGCTGGGAAACCTTTTTTTTGATTTACCTTTCTATCAATGGGTGTTTGGATTTTGAACATCCCACAAGAAATGGATAATCATATGAAAAGGTAAGCCATTGCTTTATTAGCTTACTTTATCTTATCGTAGCAAAAAACTTTTAATATTGTGTTTGATATTCAACATTTATGCATTACAGTAAAACTGCTTATCCCTCAATCATAGAAGTTAAGGGAAAGATTACGACTCAGTTATAATAGTTTTTGAAATTTTTATTTAAATTATTCAATTCAAGCTAACTTTAAATCAATAAATTTTAATGCGATATCTTTATTACTCGAAATAATTTCTGGTAGATTAATCAATGTTTGCTGAAAGAAGTGCTATAATCTAATTAAATCAATTATGCTGAGAGTAAAATAAAACCACAATTAAATGAATGAATTCTTAAAATTTGTTAAATCATTTCGAATTTTAATATTTTACTTAAATTACTAAGTAGTGAATTCTGATCATAAGAAGAAGAACATCAAATTACATACGACAACTTGAAGAAGTAAGGAAATCTTTTTCAATAGTAATTTCAAAGATGAATGGTTAGACTTAAAGCGAATGATAAATAATTCCATATATAAAAACTTAAAATAAGAAATATATAATCATATATATGAATTTAAAATTCTTAATGATTGAGACAAAAAGATTATTGAAGTTGCAAATATATATTAACTAATTAACTAATAGTTATTTCTATCAATTTGCAAAAATATATATTCAACTAAATTTCAAAATTGCTAATTTGTCAGCTTTATACAAGAATAATGATGAATATTTTGGATAAAAAAACTTCTA
>CAKAEH010001678.1:0-37972 GCA_916381525.1 Cercopithifilaria johnstoni | reverse complement strand
CAAATTAATTTTTCAATAACTTTTTAAATGATTCTCCTATACTTTACTTTTAAAATTTGCAATATCTTTCCTTGAATGAAAAAAAATTCATCCGTTATATATCTTTTAACATTATATTAATAAGAAGATCGAAAAAATTAACATCACTTTGCAATTGTTTTCCTCTCAGGTGATTAATTTTAATATAATTTGTAATAGAACAATCAATAAATAATGAAGTATAAAATAGCATTATAAATTCATTATCACTGAGTATATTCTAGAATTAATCTAAATGATTTCATCAACCAGGTGAACTAATAACCTAAATAATCAATTCAAATTGTTCTTTCATTTGTAAATGAGCAATTTTCCTAGATCAGTATGAAGTAATTTCAAAAACAAATTCTGAACTTTTATGATTATTCGGGAACAGAAATTCTTTCGCATTATTTTGTTTTGTAGCCTTACTATTATTCTACTTCGACAATAACTTCGAAATTTGATTTCATTAATTGAATTTTGCCTCTTCTCGCTTTGATAAAACACTGTTGATGTTTCAGTGATAGCTATTTACTATTAAAATACTTACAACGAGTATGATGGCAGTTTTGGTCTTTATGAGCCTTTGCACCGAATTTTTTGGTTTGTAGTCATCATCGCTGATACTTGGCAAAAATGGAATTTGTTGTGATCTCTGCTTTATGTACTAAATTGAAATTAATTATATTATTGTCATTATTAGCGGTAAAAAGATGACAATGATTAATATTGAATAGTGATAAGGAATTCTACAACTTCGACTGTTTTTGAAGTTCTGGTGCTTTTTTATCACCTCTTAATATCAGTTATCATCTTAACACTATTGATATTAATAATAATATAAATGATTATTCTAACATTTTTTCGAACTTTAGCAAGGAAAATTAAAATTATTTATGGAAGGACGAAAATAAAAGATGACAATGTTAAGTGATTGAGGTAGCACATAGTAAAATCAGCAATTTCTTTGCGCTGAAATTCAAATCACGAGTCGTCTTAATTTTCTAAAATAATTATGGACCATGAATGCAAATTTTTTATTTATGTCAAATTTAGCAAGTAATATGATAATTTCAGGTTTTATCAGTAAACACGTGAATATTCGAATGCCAACAGAGATCTGAATTTGAAGGCTAACAATTCATTCAGATTATATTAATTACAATCGTTATTACATTATTTTCAAATAAGAGTAAAGAAATCAATCGATATTTAAAATTAATCTTACGCAATGGATGGTGGAAATTTACCAAGCGGGCAGGATAAGAATAATCACAAAATAAAGTCTTATCAAAGTTAAAATTAATAGGATTTAGACAAACACTTTACTGCTAAGTCTAATTTATAAATTAATCATATTGTTTCAGATTTCTTCTATTGATTAAGTAGAAAAATTAAGTATTAAAGATTCCAAACGAATTTTTGGTAAATTTTGCAGATTAAAAATATTGTAAAAGCGAGAAAAACGAAGGATTACTTGAAAATAATAATAAAAAGATGTATTTATTTGATCATTGGTATATAAGACGATATGATATAATGGTTTTCAACATCATACCATGATAGGATAGAAAGTGTTATGACAGAATGAAAATTCAGAGATTTTAATTGAATTCATAGATCTTTCGGTTTTGTTATCAAATTTTGTCAAATTTCTTATTGTTTTTCTTAATTGCTTTTTTGGGAAAAAATTATCATTGGTAGTTAATAATGAAAAGCTTTCATTTCACTGAAATAAATGGGGATCCTTATTTTTGTACAATTGTGAATATGAAAATGAATACTTTTGGATCTCAAAGTTTTTTTAAACTGAACTTTCGAAACTAAGGAAGTCAAAATAACAGATACAGGTAAATTAGAAAATCTCATATTCTTTTCATTTATCAGGTGACTATTTTCTAAAATATGCCTATTAAATTCCTTATAAAGGCTTCAAATTTCTTCACGTCAATATTCCAACATTAGCTATGTTTTATAATGTAATGCAAATTTCTGGCAAATTAATTTTTTAATCACTTTTTAAATAAATCTTCTCTTAAACTTTTCTTGTAAAATTTGCAATATCTTCCCTTGAATGATCAAAGAATTCATCCGTGATCTTTTAACATTATATTAATAAAGGATCAAAAAAATTAACATCACCTTGCGATTGTCTTCCTCTCAGGTAATTTATTTTAATATAATTTGCAATGGAACAATCAATAAATTTTTCTTAATGAAATGCAAAATAGAATTATAAATTCATTATCACTGAGTATATTCTAGAATTAATCCAAATGATTTCATCAACCAGGTGAAATAATAACCTAAATAATCAATGCAAATTATTCCTTTATTTGTAAATGAGCAATTTTCTTAGATTAATATAAAGTAATTTCAAAAACAAATTCTGAACTTTCATGACTATTCGGGAACAGAAATTCTTTCGCATTATTTTGTTTTGTAGCCTTACTATTATTCTACTTCGACAATAACTTCGAAACGTGATTTCGTTAATTAAATTTTTACTTCTCACATTGATAAAACATTGTCAACAACTACTGATTTTCCGACGATAGTTATTCACTATTACAATTCTTACAAAGAATATTATGGCAGTATTGATCTTTATATGTTTTAGTGGCGAATTTTTTGATTAATAGTCATCATCGCTGATACTTGGCAAGAATGGAATTTGTTTCAAATCATTTTGTATACTAAATTGATAATCAGTTATATTATTGCCAATATCAGTGGTAAAAAGACAACAATGATTAATATGGAATAGTGGTAAAAAAATTTCACAGCTTCTGCTTTTTTTTTGACTGCTTTTGAAGTTCATGCACTTTTTATCACCTCCTAACAACAATTGTTATCTTATCACTATTGATATTAAAAATCATTAATAATAATAGTAATATAACTGATTATTGGAACATTTTTTCGAATATCAGCGAGGAAAATTAAAATTAATTATGAAAGAATGAAAATAAAAGAAAACAACGTTAAGTGACATTGCTTTCCTTTATTTTCTTCTATAATTCTTCCATAACCTTTATTTTCGTTCTTAAATTGAGATAGAACATGATGAAATCAATAACTTGTCTTCGTTAAAATTAGAATCCCGAAGTCATTTAAATTAAACCTGCATATAGTTAATATAATCTATTCAGATTATATAATATTAATTCTCTGATATGATAAATTAATTTGAATAATTCAACTAAATTCAATTCAATATTCCATAATTGAGTTCAAATAATTAGAATAGTTGTTATGAGCACAAAATTAATTTTCATGCAATCAAGCACAATCAGTACATTCCTCCGACTGTCCTTCTAATGATCTTTTTGTCACTTTTCGATTAACTATCAATTAAATCAGTTTAAGTCAGATAAAATGGAATGACAAGCATTAACGTGAATATCAACAAGTTATGCTTATGGAATATAAGCAATAATATATTGGCTGCATCAGTAATTGGGACACAATTTCGAACTGTTATTTAACAGTGAAAATGCATTGTTCTACAGGTATCGATTTAATGAAGCATTTCATGAAAAACTTCTAGAAGCGTAAGCAAACAAATATGATATTTCAAAAAACTTCGTTGTTTAATCAGAATATTTTAACCATTCAACGAGCTGTTAGATGAAAATTAGTAAATTACTAATATATCCATTCATTTTATCTTTCTTTTTAATCTATGAATTACTAATTAATTTATGCATGCAAATTATGTTAGGGTTGCGGGAGGCTTTCGTGGCAATAAGTTAAGCATTTCGACATGCTTTTGAAATTTATTCAGTGCATCATGTATTTGATAACTGTGGAACATAATGCCAAACAAAACATCGCTTTAATTATTTAGAATTTCTTAATCTGCACAACGACACCAATGTTAACCATAGTAATAATAGTAGTAGTAGTATGGATAACCACCATAGTAATAATACGACGGCATATACGGATTATACGCTCCGTATCCACTGTAGTAAGGATAATAAGGATATGGAAAGCTTCCACCAATCGAGCTGCCTCCAAGCAAACTAAGTAAAGCAGATAATGGACCAAGAGGACTCGATGTTGCTTGGTCTTGTTTTTGAGCCGGAAGTTGTCCTCGAGGAACAAGCCCTCCTCCTGTATAATCGTTCAAGGACTGAAATTTAAAATATGTTTGTTCAACGACTGAAATTTAAATTATTGTTCGGTGACTGAAATTTAAAACAAGCTTCTATTATAATTATTAACAAATATTCGTAAAATGATTATGCGCTAATGCAGTAGTCCTATTACAAAAGAAAACTACAGTACACAATACATTCAGCATTACCTCATAAAGCAAGTGAAACTTATAAGAAATTCACAAGAATGTAATAATTAAAAGAAGTCTGAAACTCACTCTGTGACCTCCCTGGCTATTGGATGCTAATATATTTAAACGGACCCACTGTGCATTTGTTTCAACAATTGATAGAAATAATCTGAAAAAGTAGAAAAACATTAACAGATAAGTAAATAAAATCACAGAAGCCATAACAGCAGAAATGTTTGCTTATCATTTTAACTTACGCTATTGTTAGAGCAATGAAATATTTAGTGATAAGAAACGGCAGCATAATAATTAGTCCAAAATTCCTGTAAATATGTTTGATAATGTGCAATAGACATTATCACAATAAAGTCTACGTCCAAAAAACTGTTAGAAAATCGTTCGCTTTATCCTTGGTGAGAATTAATCGTTGAGTTAGCGAGAAAATTGTTCTCATCAGATTTTGCCTTAATAAATTGTTACAGGAGATGATATTTCACAAATGCTTAGTGAACAACGTGAAATTCATTCGATGCTTAAATTTGTTAAAAATAATTAGCTTGAACATCAGAAAAATGATAAGCTATAAAATTCAGGATAAAGTTGCTTGAAAGTTACATAGAGTCATGAAGTAACAACCATCATTAGGTACCGGCTATGGCGTTACATGTAATTGAGATAGCGCTATCTTGTGTTTTATCCTTTATCGCAATAATTAGTTAATTGATATTATTTCTTTTTGCTTATCAGACTTATTATAAGGGCTTTATCAAAGGTCATTTTGGTTATTTGGCTTATGGTAACATCAAGTAATGCATGAATAGAAGGGCGTGTTTCTGCCAACATTCAAGGAACTACGATATTTAAAAAATGCTTGTAACAGATGGCTTTCTGATTTAAGTGATTAAACTCTATCTAAATAAACTTGATTAAAAGTCACTCTTATAAGCTTGTTTGGCAATTTAATTGATTGGCCATGAAATTCAGAATAAGGTTGCTTGGAAAGTAAATAGAGTCTACCATTCATCCGCAATTAAGTACCAGCAAAAATAGCTAATTATTAAGAGAAATCTATTTCGCCAATTTTATCGCTGACTGAAATGGAAGAGAGAAGGAATTCATTTATATAATGTACGAAATTGCATAATGTAAAAAATTAAAATTGTGATGTACAAAATTGATAGCACTGCATTTCCTTTTCATTTTACAGAAAAACAGGTTCTGAAGGAAAGTAAAATTTGAGCTTTTGATGAATTCATTTACGATTCTCTCTTATTAGTTCTACTTCGGAAATAATACTTTCAAGACAACGAGAAAATCGAACACGGAACGATGGAAGTGAAATTACAATGAGTATATATTGATAATTTTGATTGTATGTAATACACGAAGATAAAAATATGACCAAGTAAGCGAAGCAAATTATTCCGATTATATTTCCGGAAAACAGACAACCACCATGGATGCATGAAACGGGGCGATTGTTAAGCAAGTTGACTGTAATACCTCCGCTATCGTAAGCATAATCTCGTATTCACGATGAACATTTTTCCTCTATCCTATACTTCATTTCTTTCACTCTTCTCTCTGTCTAATGGAATTATTGCGCTCGTTTTTTTGAAGCCAAGATTCTAACTGCGAAGCTTTTTAATAATTGAGAATACTGTTTTTGTTGATTTAGGCTCGATTATTAAACGATGGATGGAATCAGAAGAAATGTTATTAATTAGATGTTCAATGAACAAAGATTAACATTTGCGTAATTGTAGCCAGGGCAAGCCGAGCAAGTAGTGCAAAGGTATTTCAATAGCCTTTCCAGAATACAAACACTCCACCGTCCATGAATGAAACAGGTATGACAGGAAGCTTATAGTAGTTAAGCCAATTGATACAGTAGTTAAGCCAATTGATCGTTATCTTATAGCACGCTACCGTACCATAACGTTAAGGATTGTTCCTTTTTTATTCGTCACCATATCTCAGTTCCTTCATTTCTCTTCTCTCTGTGTAATTGAATGAATTACGATGGCGAATAGATATGCGCTATTTTGTCTTCTATCCTTTATCGTAGTAATTAGTTAATTGATACCATTTCTATTTACTATAGGAATTATCATCATATATGAATGAACTGGTCTTCGATTATCAGTTTTATGGTAACACTACGTAATGCCTGAATAGAATAGCTTGTTTCTCCCAACATTCAGGAAATTACGATGTTTAAAAATGCTTTTATCTAATGGCCATCTGATTGTTGAGTAATTACACTCTACTAACCAAACTTGATTAGAAATCACTCTTATTATGGTAAGGAATTTGGAGAATGCAATTTACTTAACCATGATAATATAGGAACAGTAATAATACGGCCTATACCATGGCAAACCGTTAATATTCAAATTATAAAAATAATATAGAAAGAGAGTTCTATGCATTAATACTCACACCGGCACCGAGTATTCAACCAATCAAAGCAGATCTGGATACATATTCATATCCTGTTGGCATACCAAATCCACAAAATCGCGTTTAGTAATGCGTTAACACTATTACAATATGTTCTTATTAAGAATGATGACGCTTAAATGAGAACTAATGCTTAATATGTCACATATTCTATTTGTTACAATTTGTGATATAAGCTTCACGTTAAATGAAGTATGACACATATCGCTTTCAATATTTCCGAATGGTTGAAGAAATTGAAGGAAATCCAGTATATTTATTTAGGCAACTGATAATTTTGCCCTGAAAAAGCAGGACAATATTAACAGATAAGTAAACAAAATAACTGATGTGATAACAACAAAAATATCTGTTCATCATTTTAACTGTCAAAAAAATGATAAGCTATAAAATTCAGGATAAGGTTGCTCAGAAATTACATAAATTCTATCATTCAACGAAACAGTTAATTAATAAGAGAAATCTATTCCCTCAATTTTATCGCTGGTGAATTGAAAGAGAAAGGCAGGCAATTCATTTATATAATTTACAAAATTGCATAATGTAAGAAATTGAAATTGTTATGTACAAAAATGATAACATTGCGTTTCTTTTTCCTTTTACAAAAGGACAGGTTCTGAAGAAAAGCAAAATTTGAGCTTTTGATAAACTCAGTTATGATTCTCTCCAATTAGTTCTACTTCGGAAGTGATACTTTCAAGAAAATAAGAAAATCGATTACGGAATGATTGGATGTGAAATTACTGTGTGATTAATTTTATGAGTATATATTGATAATTTTGATTGTATGAAATGCACCATGATCAAAACATGATCAAGCAAGTAAAACGAATTATTCCCATTATATTTCCGGAAAACAAATAGTCCGCTCTGGATGTATGAAGCGGTTATGATGGAATGCTTATCGGGATGGTTGTTAAGCTAGTTGATTATGACGCACTCCGCTCCCATATTCATAACCTCGTATTCGCTTCACTATTTTTACTATGTCTCCACGTCATAGTTTCGCTTTTTCAAAATTAAGTGAATTGGTACATGAAGAGGGATAGAAATGTAAAATTGCTTTGTTTTTGGAGACTGTTGTGTTTCAAGAATTCAACAGGCCTAAGTGTATAATTTCAAGAATTCAACAGGCCCAAGCGTGTCACTTCAGGAATTCAACAGGCCTAAACGCATAATGTTGGGAATTCAATATTTCCTATCAACATAACGGTTTTGTTTCGAAAGAATTGTCACAACAACACGTAACGAAATAGCAAAGTATTCAGCTGACAAAATGCATATTCAAAAATTATCATTTCGATTTTCGAGAACCTTATCTCGTTTTTATTGGCGAATTAAACGGATTCTTAAAATCATGAAATCAAACTTTTGCATTTCGGAAAAAGATAAGTAGAACGGACGGATGAATGGACACAAACAGTCACAGAATATATGTCACTCAAATAATTATTCTGATGAATTGCATATGGTGGAAAATGTTTCACTTTTAGCTTAAATTTTTCCAATGACTACGAAAATTTTCCAATGACTACGAAATGGTTACACTGACAGGGTGAAATAAGTTTAGGTTATTTATTTTTCATTAAAGAAACTGATTTACTTAATTACTAATTGATGATTCTAATGTGACACATTTATGTAGCTCGCAAATGTAACATCATACTTTTATGCCTTTCTAGATGAAAACAGCTGTTCCTAAAAGAAAATATAATTTTTGCTTTTATTAAATTCAATTACAGTTCTTTTCTTAAAATGTGTTCTCTCAAAGCATCAAAGGATAAGAAATTAATGATTTTAATATATGAAATGTTGAAAAAAACAGTGTTATCAAATACTTCTGCCAATGTATTTCACCATTTCAAAATTTTAAAGTTATAATTGAAGGAAAAAGTACAGATGACGCGGAAGAAAAAGAATAAGTTTATTACAGTTGAATTTCTTTCCAAAAAAATGGTCAGATATTTAAAGCAACAGTTTTCCTCTTTCTCTTTATTTCTTCTTTCACATCAAATGCGTGCTGTCGTTGGCTAAATTTAAATTAAACAAGTAAGACATTTTCCGCAATATGCAATTCATCATAACAATTATTTGAGTCGCATATATTCTGTGACCGTTTCTGTTCGTCCATCCGTCCGTTCTACTTATCTCTTTCCGAAATGCAAAAATTCGATTACATGATTTTAGTTCATTACTAAAGACGAAATAAGTTTCTCGAAAATCGAAATGATAATTTTTGAATATACATTTTGTCAATTGAATTTTGAATTTCTTTGGGCAATTCATAAATTTGTCCTGAGAAAGCAGAAAAATATTAATAGATAGGTAAACAAAATAACTGATGTGATACATCCATGGTGGTTGTTTGTTTTCCGAAAATATAATCGGAATAACTTGCTTTGCTTAGTCGGTCATATTTTTATCATCGTGCATTTCATGCAATCAAAATCTTAAATACATAATTACAGAATTAGAAATACAGAAATTTCACTTCCAATCACTCCGTAATCGATTTTCTCGTTGCCTTGAAAGTAACACTTCTGAAGTAGAACTAATAGGAGAGAATCATAACTGTATTTATCAAAAACACAAATTTCACTTCTCTTCGGAACCTGTCCTCTTTTAAAAAGAAAAGGAAATGCAGTGCTATCAATTTTGTACATTACAATTTCATTTTCTTACATTATGCAATTTTGTCGATAATATAAATGAATCGCCCCCTCTCTTCCAATTCAGCCAGCGATAAAATTGACGGGATAGATTTCTCTTATTAATTAACTGTTTTTGTTAGTACACAATTGAGGATGGATGGCAGACTTTATATAATTTCTGAGCAATCTTATCCTTAATTTTATGCCTTATCATTTTTTGGTAATCAATTAATTATTTTTGTCAAATTTAAGCCTTAAGTGAAAGACCACGTTGTTCATTAAGCATTTATAAAATACATCTTTTGCGATGAGAACAAATCTGCGAACTTTACAATTAATTCTCATAGAATTTCCCTCAATAAGAATATAACGAATATTTTTCTAATAGTTTTTTAGTCATAAACTTTATTATAAGAATATATCAATAATATTGGCAGGAATTTTGGATTATTTATTATGCTGCTATATTCTTCATCACTAAATATTTCATTGCTCTAACAATAATGTAAGTTAAAACGATGAACAAATATTTTCGATGTTAGTTATTTTGTATACTTTCCTGTTAATGTTTTTCTCCTATTTTAGAACATTACTATCAATTGCTGGAACTAATGCACAGAACCGTCTTAGTTTCTTATCATTCAACAACTTCGCAGGTGCCAATGTGAGTTTCATACTTCTTATAGATTTCATTTCCTTGCAGATTTCTTATAAATTTCACTTATAAGGTAATGCTTAATTGTCGTATACTACAGTTACAGTATTTGGCGCATTATCATTTTAAGATTGTAGACAATTTTAATAAAGACTTATCTTAAATTTCAGTCTTTGAACGATAATGCAGCGCCACCTATTCCTCCAGATATATGAGCAGCTTCAGCAGCAGCACCAGGTCAAGCAACATCGAATCCTCTTGATCCACTATATTCTGCACTTCTTTTAAGTTTCTTTGCAGGCAGATTGACTGGTGGAGGCTCCCCATATCCTCAATATCCTTACTACAGTGGATACGCAGGATATTATCCATATACATAGTATTATTACTCTTACTATAGTCGCTATCCATACTGCTATTATTATGGTTAACTATTGTGCAGTTTCGCAGTTATGCTTACAAAATGTATTTCATGGAATATTTCATAAAATCGATACCTGTAGAACATGAAAATGCGAAATGAAAATGCAAATGAAAATGCAGACTTCGAACTGTGTCCCAATTATAGATGCAGCCAATATGCTTCAATTTGATGGCAAACTTTAGCCATTAAAACTTTCTCTTCATAGTAAGAACGAAATATTATTTGGTTAAAGTGATTGTAAGACAAATTTCACAATTGCTTGTTCATTTCATTGCTGCACTCAATTTATATTCTGAGAAAAACTTTAAGATTTCAAAGAAAACAGAAAAGATATCAAATTTATAATGATAGAGGAAGAAAGAGAAATGAAAGAAGATCATAATTAATCATCATAATTAATCATATTGGTAGAATACCTCTCTAGAATGATAAGAAAAACTCTTACAGTGATAACAGCTAAAATCAGCGGTAATAAATTATATGGAAGAAATTATTGTTTAACAAATAAATAATGTTTATGGAATTATTTTTAAAATATAGATATATAATAAAAATCGTTTTCGAATTTTATTCTGTTTTACAATTATCGAATAACTATATGAAAGCAAAATGTTATTAAATCGATTGATATGAATAAATTTACTAAATCGTTAACTATTAGGGAGCACGAAAGTCGATTCGGAACAATTGCAAGTAAAATTACTATGAATATAAATTGTTGACTTTGATTTTTTTTCCGGCAAAGGAAATTATTCCGATCATATCTCTGGAAAACAAACTATTGTGGATGTATAAACGGGTTATTGGTACGATTATCGGGGCGGTTGTTGAACTAATTGACTGTAATATCCTCTGCTACCGTAAGCACAACCTCGTATTTACGACAAGTACATTTTCCACCTTCATGAATGAAACAGGCATGACAACACACTTTTTGTTACAAAAACAACAGTTAAGCCATTGACCGTAGTCTCATAGCACGTCACCGTAAACATTTCCTGACGTTTATGTCAAGAATTATTCCTCTTTTATTTGTCACCATTCCACTCTATTTTTTCCATTTCTCTTCTCTCCGTGTAATTAAATAGATTATGATGGCCAGATAGATAGCGCTATCTTGCCTTCTATCCTTTATCATAATAATTAGTTAATTGATACCATTTCTTTTGCTTATCAGAATTATTACAAAAGCATTCAAGGTACTGCGATATTTAAATAATGCTTGTATCAAATGCTGCTTGATTGTTAAGTGATTAAACTTGACTAAACAAACTTGATTAGAAGTCACTTATAGGCTTGTTTTTCAAAAACATCGATAGGCCATAAAATTCAGAATAGGATTGCTTAGAAATTCAACAGAGTCTACCATTCATCCGCAATTAAGTACTAACAAAAACAATTAATTATTAAGCGAAGTCTATTTCGTCAATTTTATCGCTGACTGAATTGGAAGAGAGGAGGAATTCATTTATATAATCTACAAAATTGCATAATGTGAAAAATAGAAATTGTAATGTACAAAATTGATAACATTGAATTACCTTTTCTTTTTACAAAAAGACAGGTTCTGAAGGAAAGTGAAATTTGTGCCTTTAACGAAATCAGTTGTGATTCTCTCCAATTAGTTCCATTTCGGAAATGACACTTTTAAGGCGATAAGAAAAACAAATACGGAACGAATGGAAGTAAAATTACAATGATTTTATATTAATGATTTTGATTGCATAAAATGCGCGGCGATAAAAATATGACCAGGTAAGCAAAGGAAATTATACGATTATATTTCCGGAAAACAACCCTGTGAAAATTGCGTTTTCTACGTCATCTCTTTCATTTTTCTCTCTGTCTAGCTGAATTTTTTCACTTTTTTCAAAGTTAAGTGAATTGGTGCATGAAAAGGTATAGAAATGGAAAATTGCTATGGTTCTGGAGACTGTTGTGTTTCAAGAATTCAACAGGCCTAAACATATGATTTCGAGAATTCGAGGTGCCTAGACGTATGATTTCAAGTATTCAGCAGACCTAAGCGCATAATTTCAAGAATTCAATATTCCTTAGCAACATAACGATTTTGATACGAAGGACTTGTCACAACGACACGTAATGAAGCAGCAAAGTACTTGAAGTTAAAATTTTTCAAAACTCAAAATTCGAAGTTCAAAACTTTAAAATTCAACTGACAAAATATATATTCAGGGATTATCATTCGATTCTCGGAAAATCTTATCTCGTTTTTAGTGACGAATTAAACGGATTCTTAAAATCATAAAGTCGAACTTTTGCATTTCGGAAAGAGATAAGTAGAACGGACGGATGGACGGACACAACCGGTCACAGAATATATGCTACTCAAATAATTGTTATGATGAATTGTGTAGCACGGAAAATGTTACAGTTGTTTAGCTTAAATTTTCCCAATGACAGCACACATTTGACTTGAAAGAAGAAATAAATAAATGGAGGAGAATTGTTGCTTTGACTATTTTTTTGGACGAAAATTCAACTATAATAAATTTATTCTTTTTCTCCCACGTCATCTGTACTTTTTCCTTTGAATTGCGACTTTAAATAATGAATAAAATTTTGAAATGGTAAGATATATTGGCCAGAAACAATTGATAAGGCTGTTTGCTGATTTAGGCTTCATTACTGAATGAAGAATGGAGCCAAAAGAAATGCATAATATGTCACAACTACAGGATATCATTCATAACCTCATAAGAAGTGCGAACTTCCATTTCTTCGTGCGAAGTTTCTGTTGAACGAGTCAGCGCTCACAACAGTCATTTGTGCACTCAGTTCAACAATTGAGAGTATTGTCCTGAAAAGGAGAAAAACATTTGCAGGCTGTTCATCACTTTACATTTCTGTTAGACAAATATTTAATGTAAAGGAATAGCCGCACAATATACAGTCCGAAATTCTTGCAAACGATTGATGATATTATAATGAGGTTAACATTTAATAAAACTGCTTGATAAATATTCATTGTATTCTAACTGAGGGCGTCATATTTGAGAGTCACAATGGTAATATTGACAAGGAGAGATAAGTTTAAATAACATTGACAAGGAAGGTAACATTGACAAAGAGATATGACAAGGAGAGATAAGTTCACAATGGTAACCTTGACAAGGAGATATAAGTTCAGGTTATTTATTTTTCATTAAAGAAACAGACTTACTATATTACTAATTGACTAATTAATGATTAATTTATTAATTAATTAACTGATTAATGATTTTGATATATGAAATGTTGAAAAAAACAGTCTTATCAATTATTCCTGCCAATGTATCTTACAATTTCAAAATTTTAAAGTCATAATTGAAGGAAAAAGTACAGATGACGCGGAAGAAAAAGAATAAGTTTATTACAGTTGAATTTCTTTCCAAAAAAATGGTCAGATATTTAAAGCAACAGTTTTCCTCTTTCTCTTTATTTCTTCTTTCACATCAAATGCGTGCTGTCGTTGGCTAAATTTAAATTAAACAAGTAAGACATTTTCCGCAATATGCAATTCATCATAACAATTATTTGAGTTGCATATATTCTGTGACCGTTTCTGTCCGTCCATCCGTCCGTTCTACTTATCTCTTTCCGAAATGCAAAAATTCGATTACATGATTTTAGTTCATTACTAAAGACGAGATAAGGTTTCTCGAAAATCGAAATGATAATCTCTGAGTATACATTTTGTCAGTTGAATTTTGAAGTTTTGAATTTCGAATTTTGAGTTTTGAAAAATTTGACTTCAAATACTTTGCTGCTTCTTTACGTGTCGTTGTAACAATGTTTTTTCGAAACGAAACGGTCAATCCTTAAACATAAACAGTCTCCAGAAGCAAAGCAATTTAACCTCTCTATCCCTTTTCATGTGCTAATTTACTCAATTTTGAAAAATGCGAAAAAATTCGAAAAAAAATCAACTGGACAGAGAGAAAAATGAAAGAGATGACGAAGAGAACATAGGAACAACACTTGTTGTGGATAGGTGGTTTTCCATATGACAGTAGGGGGTTACAGTCAACTAACCTTAACAACCGTCCCGATAATCGTACCGTTTCATGCACCCATGATGGTTGTTTGTTTTCCGGAAATATAATCGTAATAATTTGCTTCACTTATTTGGTCATATTTTTATATTCGTGCATTTCACACAATCGAAATCTTCAATATATGCTTACACAATTAGTAATACAGAAATTTCACTTCCAATCATTCCGTATTCGATTTTCTTGTTCTCTTGAAAGTAACATTTCTGAAGTAGAACTAATTGGAAAGAATCGTGACAGTATTCGTCAAAAACACAAATTTTACTTCCCTTCAAAACTTGTTTTTTGTAAAATGAAAAGGAAGTGCAATGTTATCAATTTTACACATTACAGTTTCAATTTCTTACATTATGCAATTTTGTGGATTATATAAATGAATTCCTCCTCTCTTCCAATTCAGTCAGCGATAAAATTGACGATAGAGATTTCTTCTATTATTGGTACTTAATTGCGGATGAATGGCAGACTTTATATAATTTCTGAGCTACCTTATCCTCTTAATTTTATGCCTTATCATTTTTTGGCAATCAATTAAATATTTTTGTCAAATTTAAGCCTTAAATGAATTTCACGTTTTCATTCTGTAAAAACTTGTTGTGACAAAATAGATGAGAACAAATTTGCTAACTTTACGGTTAATTCTGATGGAATTTCTTTCAATAAGAATAAAACGAACATTTAGTTTTTAGACGTAAATTCCTTATTGTAACATTATTAATTGCACATTATCAGTAATATTTGCAGGAGTTTTGGATTATTTATTATGCTGCCATTCTTCATCACTAAACAATTCATTACTCTAACAATAGTGTAAGTTAAAAAGATGTTATTAAATTAATTATTTGTTTATTTACCTATTAATGTTTCTCTCTTACTTCAGAACATTACTATCAATTGCTGGAACTAATGCACAGAACCGTCTTAGTCTCTTATCATTCAACAACTTCGCAGGTCCCAATGTGAGTTTCGTATTTCTTATAGATTTCATTTCCTTGAAAATTTCTTAAAAATTTCATTTATCTTAAGGTAATGCTTAATGTATCGCATACTACAGTACAAGTACAATATTTGGTGCATTATCATTTTAAGATTAATTGTTGACAACCCTAATAAAAGCTTATCTTAAATTTCAGTCGTTGAACGATAATGCAGCCGCTGCAGGGGCAGCAGCTGCTGCTGCACGACCAGCTCCAGCACCTGCTCAAACAACAGCGGATCCTCTTGGTCCATTATATTCTGCACTTCTTTTGAGTTTGTTAGCGAGCAGATTGACTGGTGGAGGCTCCCCATATCCTCAATATCAATATCCTTACTACAGTGGATACGGAGGATATTATCCATATACATCGTATTATTACTCGTACTATAGTCGCTCTCCATACTACTACTATTATGGTTAACTATTGTGCCGTTGCGCCGTTATGCTTCCAAAATTTTTGTAAAATGCTTCATGAAATCGATACCTATAAAACAATGCATTTTCAATAAAATAAGACTTAGGAACTGTATCCCAATTACGGATGCAGCCAAAATATTATTGCTTATATTCCATAGGCATAACTTGTTGATATTCACGTTAATGCTTGTCATTTCATTTTATCTAACTTAAACTGATTTAATCGATAGTCGATAAGTGACAAATAGATCATTGGAAGGACAATCGGAGGAATGTACTGATTGTGCTTGACTGAATAAAAATCAATTTTGTGTTCATACCAATTATTCAAATTATTTAAACTCAATTGTGGAATACTGAATTGAATTTAGTTGAAATGTTCAAATAAGTTTACCACATCATAGAATTAATGATTTATAATCTAAATGGATTATAAGGACCTTATGCAGGTTTGATCAACGGTGATAACTGTTAAGCAAGCAATTCGGTACTAAAACTCACAAAGACTAAAACCATTATGATATTCTTTGTCACATTTGTTAATAGTGCTTCCAATCGTACGACCCCAATAAGTTATCATGATTTGAATTATCAAACAACTATATGAAAGCAAAATATTATCGTATCGATTGATATGAATAAATTTATGAAATCGTTAACTATTGGAAACACTGTGTAAGTAATAAAAGTCAGCCTAAATTATTTTGCCTGAAAATCAAATGTCTCACAATTCAAATTGATCTTCTCAATTGGTTAAATTTTCAAATTGGAAATTAATAAGAAAAACTTAAAGATCTCAAAGAAAACAGAGAAGAGATCGAATTTACGAGGATGGAGGAAGAAAGGGAAATGAAATGAATAATCATAACGGTGTCGCATTTGTTAACTGAAGAGGTTCCATGCCATGACTCTTCAAAAGCTCAAATAGAATCTTTACATCAGTACATCAGAAATTAAATTTTATCGTTTTAATATTTTTTTAAGAAGGAAATAACCATCGTTCGATTTATGCAAACTTTTGGATATATAAATATAGCAGAATATAGAAGTAATAGTAAAAAATGATTGGAAGAATTAAATTCATCGAGTTAGCTACATTTCTCCAATTTCTCATCCTTATTTCATTTTCATCGAACTTTTATTCATTTCTAAAATTTAGTTGCTTTAATTGTTGTTATGAATACTTATTATCATTTGCTTTACTTTTCTTCATTTTCTTACCTTTTTTATTTCGATTACTACGTAATTCTACGGACAAAAAAACTGTCATAAGGTTATTATAACTAAGTTCCAAACTCCAACTAATATCAAAGAAGAAATAATAATGCTAAATTGATGAATACTATTGCTGCGTAATTCTGAAAAATTATTTTCGGGTTATAGCTGCATTAACATGTATTAAAATTGTAACAAACTGCTCAAATCTACTATCTTCATTGTAACACATATTCTGCGACCGTTTGTGTCCGTCCAACCGTCCGTTCCACTTATCATTTTCCGAAATGCAAGAAGTTCGACTTCATTGTTCTAAGATTCCGTTTAATTCGTCTCTAAATACAAGACAAGATTTCCCGAGAATCGACATGATAATTTTGTCAGCTGAATTTTGAAGCTAATTGACTTCAAATACTGTAGGAAATCCATAACATCAATTAACTCTTTTCACCATCGCTTCATGCAATTCTTTGTTAACCATCACTTTTATTATCCATCCGTCCACTACAAACGATGCCAGGGACGAATTCTTTATTTACCGTCAGTTTCATATACAAAATGAACAATTTTCCACAGCCCCTCGCTCGGCATTTTGATATAAGTTACAGCGCTGGAGGTAAGCTATCCAGCCACCCATACTCGTCCGAACCAATCAATGCAAGCACTCCCAAATTATCCTCCCGAATCAACCAGTAAAGAGGAATAATCATAACTGAATTCGTCAAAAACACAAATTTCACTTTTCTTCAGAACCTGTTTTTTGTAAAAAGAAATGGAAGTGCAATGTTATGAATTTTATACATTATGCAATTTTATAGATTATATAAACAAATTGTCTCTCTCTTCCATTCAGCCAGCGATAAAATTGAAGGAAACAGATTTCTCTTCATAATTAACAGTTTTTGTTGAATCGTAGATTTCGTGTAATTTCTAAGCAACCTTATCCTGAATTTTTTAGCTTATCATTTTTTGATAATGAAGTTAATTATTTTAGCAATTTAAGCCTCAAATGAATTTTCCGTTGCTCATTGAGCATTTGCAAAATGAATATCATCTTCTGTAGAAATTGCAATGAGAACAAGTTTCCTGCTAACTTTACGATTGATTCTTATAGAATTTCCCCCAATAAAAATAAAAAGAACATTTTCCTAACAGTTTTTCAAATATAAACTTTATTGCAGTAATATCAGTTGCATATTACCAATAATATTTGCAGGAATTTTGGATTATTTATTATGCTGCCGTTTCTTATCACTAAACATTTCATTGCTCTAACAATAGTGTAAATTAAAATGATGAACAAATATTTTTGCTATTATCACATCAGTTATTTTGCTTTTTGAATTTAACATTAATTGCCAAGTTATGAACGGATGAATAAATTTCAGTATTTGGAACACAATTTATCTGTTTAATAAATCGGTAACTTATGGTCATTTATTTTCATTTATTTAACACAAAAATTATTTTAAATTCATTTATGGGATCACAACCACTCATTTCGCATCTACCATGATAAAAGTGACTTCTTATCAAGTTTGCGTAGTGTAATCATTTAACAATTAGACAACTATTTGATAAATGCATTGCAGAAGCAAGCCGTTCTTTTCAGGCATTATTTAATGCTATCTAAAACATAACCAAAGACCTGTTTGATCGATATATGATAATAAGTGTAATAAGCAAAAATAAATGATGTCAATTAATTATTTCGATAACGGATAGAAGACAAGATAATGCATATCTCTCTGGCATCGTAATCTATGGAAGAAATAGAGACGTGGTGACGAATAAAAGAGGTACAATTCTTGATGTTATATATACGGTAGCGCGTTGTAAGATTACGGTCAATTGGCTTAATCCTTTATTCACTAAGCATCTTGTCATACCAGTTTCATTCATGAACGGTGCAACTTTTGTTTTCCCGAAGGATAATTGAAATATCTTTGCTCTGCTTGCTCGATTTACCTTGGCTAAATTTTTGTTATTTAAATATTTCGTACATCAAAAACAAAATCAGCCATTAACATATAGAGAATTAATCTATACAGTCTTTGATGCTTCGAGAGATGACATTTCATTAACAGAACTAAATTGTAGTCGAATTTAATAAAAACAAAAATCATAAATCATCCATATGGTTATTGTAATGGTTACTCGAACTATTGCTCATATTATCATTAAAAATGGTTAACCGTTTTACGTTTTTCCAATTTATTTTTACAGCATTTTGCTATTTTAAGATTTCCGAAAATCACACAAATTTTATTTTCTACGGATGAAAGTCAACAAGTTGTTAAATGTATCGTAGAGTGAATAAATTTTCAAAATATGTTGAAAAGCTATGTTATCATTTTACTAATATCGAAAGTCATGCGCAACTTCATTGTATATTAAAGTGATGAACAAATATTATTGCTTTTATCATATCAGTTATTTAGTTTATTTAGCAGTTAATGTCTCTTTGTGTTTTCGAAACAAAATTATCAATTGCTCAAACAAATGAACAAAATTTTCTTGGATTTCTTCAGTCATAATGCAAACGACAACTTCATTTAATGCAATGCTTAATGCATCAAATATTGTAACACAGCTGCAATACGTGATACATTAAACATTAGTTCCCATTTAAGCGTTGTTATTCCCATTTAGAGTTTATTATAAATTTCAGTGGTTGACAAATATTGTAAACGCATAACTAAAGCGCTACGTCCTCGGAGTTAGTCTGACAGTATCAGGAGATGAAGCTCAAAGTACTGCATTTTCCAAATGCACTGCGGTGCCATATTATTATTTTAATATTAACGGTTAGCCATAGTATAGGACATGCTATTATCACCAATTATTAAGTGTTTTGTTTTCTCCAAATTTCTTTATATCAAACTTTATAGGCCCTGAATTTTAAAGAATTTTGCAAAGTTTTGTTTAATGTAAATTTGAATAAGAATCAATTGAAGTTACTGATAACATCAATTGAAGTTAAATCAATTGAAGTTACTGATAAAATACTTTCTCACCCATTCAACAATACTCAAGTGTTAACTTTTAATCACTAAGGCATCACATGTATTGTTAACCAAGAGCTTTTCTTTTGATTCCATCCTTAATGCAATAATAAGGCTTAAATCAAACAATAATCATTAATAGTTCACACTTAAAGTGTTGGCCAATATCCTTATTAATTCAAAATTTTGATTATCATTTAATGTAATAATTAAAGAAACAATGCAAATAGCGCGAAAGTATAATGCAAAAATGACAAATAACGCAAAAAATATTTTCGCTGCTATCACATCATTTATTTTGTTTAATATTTTCGCTGCTATCACATCAGTTATTTTGTTTAGCGCATTATCATTATAAGATTGTTGACATTCTAATAAAAGCTTAATTTTAATTTCAGTCATTGATGGATTAATCAGAGCAGGAATTGCTGCATCGATTAGGCAATCAAAGATCAGATCAAACAGCAACGAATCCTTTTGCCCTATTATCCTCTATATTATTTTAAATTAAGTTCTGGTTCGGGTGCTTGCAGGCAGCTTGATAGGTAGAAGTTCTCCATATCCTTATTTTCATTTGTACAGTGTGGTTACCGAGAATATAATCCCTATACATCGATGCATTATTACTGTTGCTATGGTGGCTATCCATACAACTACTATTATTATATTAACTTTTGCGCCATTGTTCAGATTAAAAAGTGGAATACTGACTGAATTTAGCCGAACTGTTCAAACTAGTTTGTCGCATCTTAGAATTAATGATTTATGATCAAAATGGGTTATATCAACCCTTTGCAGGTTTAATTTAAATGACTTCGTGATTCCAATTTCAATTAAACAAGCCATTGATTTTACCACGTGCCAACCCCAATAATTTAACATAATTTCCCTCCTCAAATTAAAGAATTCAGAACTAATTTAAATTTTCCTTGCTCAAATTCAAAAAGAAAAATCCAGTAGTTTATAATGATGTGCCAAACAATCTTCACAAATCGAACAATAAGCCGCTGTTTCTCTTTGCTATAAATCATCAAATTGAAAAATTATTTTCATAATTATTTGCAATTACTGGAGTAATCAATAATTGCAGTATCCCGAGACTGCATAATTTATCTCCCAAAAATAATTACACGTGAGAAATATTACATGTTAATTTTTAAAACTTCATTATATAGACATGAAATTATACGACTAAACTCACTCGTTGTCCAATTTTACAAGGTTTGCTGCAAACTAATTCAGAAATTAAATTTGTTTTATCATAAAACATAATATCAAAATGGATGAATACATAATTATTTAATTAATTCTGAAGCTAATTATTTGTTGAATGTAATTAACTCAAAGTTTTCGAAAATATTTTATAACCAAATTAATATTTACAGAATAACTCAATGAAGTGTACCAATAAATCTAAATCCATAAAACAGCGTATGCTAATTACAAAATAAGACCTTGAAATTTATATCAATTGCATGTGACGGTATGGTGGTACTTCATGAAGTACTTCCTCACATCATTTCAGTCATTTCCGGATTCTATTTGCGCAAAATTGTTGATGTTCATTCCGTAAAATATCACTTTCTCTAATTCAATTGATTTAATTAGCGATATAATCAATAGATGAAAAAAGGACGATTAAAATGGCAATTAAAAGTGTACGATTAGCACATTTTTATTGCAGATAATTGTAGAAAGGTGAGAAGGGCCATCTCAAGGTAAATGAAAGTTCTTAAAGATAAAAACGAATAGTCGGCGAAGTAAAAGGTGCACAATTTTTTTTAAGTTGACGCCAGTTGTAATATTACGTAAAATAACTGTAGCGCGGAAATCAGGAATCGACGGTTTGTCTCTCTATCTTCATTTTTATACCATACAATGAGAATCAGAATCAATTAAAGCCATTAATAACATTATTCTCTCACTTGCTCACACAAGTGTTAATCTTTGATTACTTAAACATCACGCAAAGTACGCTAACCAAAAGCATTCTTCTGGCTCTATCTTTCACTCAATAATCAGCCTAAATTAATAAACAGCTTATCAATTATTCTTAAATAATGTATCGTACCATTACAAAATTTTAAAGTCATAATTAAAGGAAGAAGTACAGATGATACGGAAGAGAAAGAAAAAATTTATCATAAACGAATTTTTCCAAAAAAATGATCAGTTATTTAAAGCAGCGGTTCCTCTCTATTTCCTTATTTCTTCTTTCGCATCAAATGTGTGCTGTCATTAGAAAAGTTTGAGCTAAACAACTGGAACATTTACCGCGATACACAACTCATCAAAATAATTATTTGAGTAACATATATCCGGCGACCGTTTATGTCCGTTCATCCGTCCGTTCTATTTATCTCTTTCCGAAATGCAAAAATTCGACTCATGATATAAAGGATCCGTTTAATTCGTCACTTAAAACGAGATAAGGATTCTCGAAAATCGAAATGATAATTTTTGACCATACATTTTGTCAGAATTTTGAAGTTGATTGACTTAAAATACTTCTCATTTCATCACGTGTCGTTGTGACAATTCTTTCGAAATAAAACCGTTACGTTGCTACGGAATGTTGAATTCTTGAAATTATGCGCTCAGGTCTGTTGAATCCTTGAAATCACATGTTTAGGCCTGTTGAATTCTTGAAACACAACAGTCTCCAGAACCATAGCAATTTTCCATTTCTATACCTTTTCATGCGCCAATTCACTTAACTTTGAAAAAAGTGAAAAAATTCAGCTAGACAGAGAGAAAAATGAAAGAGATGACGTAGAGAACGCAATTTTCACAGGGTTGTTTTCCGGAAATATAATCGTATAATTTCCTTTGCTTACTTGGTCATACTTTTATCGCCGCGCATTTCATACAACCAAAATCATTAATATAAACTCATTGTAATTTCACTTTCAATCGTTCTGTATTTGTTTTTCTTGTCGCCTTAAAAGTGTCATTTCCGAAATAGAATTGGAGAGAATCATAACTGAATTCGTCAGAAGCACGAGTTTCACTTTTCTTCAGAACTTGTTCTTTGCAAGAAGAAAAAGAAATGATATTAACTTTGTACATTATGCAGTTTTGTAGATTATAAAAATTAATTGCCACCTCTTCCAATTCCGACAGCGATTCTCATCATAATTAATTGTCTTTGTTGGTACTTCATTGGAGATATTGGTAAACTCTACGTAACCTCTCAGAAACCTTTTCCTGAATTTTATGGCTTGTCTTTTTTTGACAGTTTCTTAATTATTTTTGATAAATTTGAGCCTTGAATTTCATATCGTTCATTAAGAATTTGTAAAGTAAATATTCTGCAATATTTAACTATGATAAAATGTGACGAGAACATGTTTCCTGCTGACTCTGATAGAATTTCCCTCAATAAAAATTAAACAAATGTTTTTTTAGCAGTTCTTTAGATGTAAACTTTATTATAATAATATCAGTTGCTCATTATCAATAATATTTTCAGGAATTTTGGATTATTTATTATGCTGCTATTCCTTATCACTAAATATTTGAGTGCTCTAACAATAGTGTAAGTTTAAGTGAAGGACAAATATTTTTGCTGTTATCATATCCGTTTGCTTCTTGTTAATGTTATCATATCATTTGGTTCTTGTTAATGTTTTTCTACGTTTTCAGAACGTTGCTATCAATTGCTGAAATAAATGCACAGATTCGTTTTCGTTTGTTATCACACAGTAACTTCGCAGGCTTCAATGTGAGTTTCATACTTCTTATAAGCTTTAATTAACTTATAAGCTTTGATTAATTAATTGACAACTCTAATAAAGGCTTTTTTTTAATTTCAGTCATTGAATGATAATGCAGCGGTAGCTCCTGCTCCAGGCGGTGCACGAGCAGCTCCAGCACCAGCACCAGCTCAAACAAGATCGGATCCTCTTGGTTCATTACCTTCTGCACTTCTTTTGATTTTGCTTGCAAGCAGATTGACTGGTGGAGGCTCCTCATATCCTCAATATCAATATCCTTACTACAGTGGATACGGAGGATATTATCCATATACATCGTATTATTACTCGTACTATAGTCGCTCTCCATACTACTACTATTATGGTTAACTATTGTGCCGTTGCGCTTCCAAAATGTTTTTCATAAAATACTTCATAAAATCGTACCTTAGAACAATGCGTATTGTAAAATAAGACTTCGGAACTGTGTCCCAATTATAGATGCAGTCAATATATTAGTATTTATATTCCATTGGCATAACTTGTTGATATTCATGTTAATGCTCGTCATTCCAATTTAAATTGATTTAATTGATAGTTAATCAATAAATGATAAAAAAGATCATTGGAGGGATTGTCAAAGAAATCAACTGATTATACTTGATTGCATAAAAATTAGTTTTATGTTTATCAATTATCCCAATATTCTAGCTCAATTATGAAATGCTGAAGTGAGTTTAGTTGAACTGTTCAAATTAGTTTGCACATCATAGAATTAATGATTTATAATCTAAATGGATTGTATCAATCTTTTGCGGGTTTCAATAATTGATTTGTAAAATTATAAAGTTCAATAATACATATCACTGGAAATATTTAGATAGAATAAAAACAAAAGCTTGATGAAAAAATAAAAAAATAAAAACAAAAGCTCGCATAGAAGCATACTCACTTGTATGATCTTTATTAGGCTACCATCCAGAATATAAATATAAATGAAGTATTTCAAGGAAATAAGTATATTCGTGTCGATGATCACTAATAACATATGAATATAGATGATATAACAGTTTTTATGAAGTTATGCATGGTATGCTATAGTTGTGACACGTAAGGCGCCATCTGATTTAAGCATTTATTTTCTCAGTGAAGCAACGCATTCGGTAGAAGATTCAATCCTTCGCCATATGATTATTGCGATGGTTATCCGTTTTACTGCTCACATTACTATTAAAAGTGATTAACCGTTTTACTTTTTTCCAAATTATTTTTGCGGCATTTTGCTATTTTAAGATTTTGTTTTCTACGGATGAAAGTTAACAAGCCGATAAATGTATCATAGAGTGAACGAATTTTGAAAATATCTTGAAAAGCTATGTTATCATCTTGCGAATATCGGAAGTCACACGCAACGTCATTGTATGTTAAATTGGTGAACAAACATTATTGCTATCAGTTATTCAGTTTATTTACCAGTTAATGTATCATTGTGTTTTCAAAACAAAATCATCAATTGCTCAAACAGTCGTTCATTGATAATGTAATCGATAACGTATGTATCATTGCTCGTTTAATGAAATGCTTAATATTTATTCCTCTTCATCTGCCATTTCACTCAATTAGAAAAGTGAAAGAGATGACGGAGAGAAAATAAGAACAATACTGAAGTGAATACGAGGTTGGGAGTGCACCATAATCACCTAGCTTAACAATCGTCCAATAATTGGTAGACTTTACGTGACTTCTGAGCAATCTTGTCCTGAATTTTTGGCTTATCATTTTTATGACAGTCAATTAATTATTTTTGACATATTTAAGCCTTAAATGAATTTCCCGCTGTTCATTAAGCATTTCTAAAATAATTATCATCTTCTGTAAAAATTCTATGGCAAAATTACGATCGTTTATGTCCGTCCATTCATCCGTTCTATTTATTTTTTTTCCGAAAATGCAAAAGTTCGACTTCATATCCGTTCAATTCGTCTCCAAATACGAGATAAGAATCGAATGATAATTTTTGAATAATTGCCTTTTCTTTCAATTCAGCAAGCGAGCTTAACAATCGTTCCGATAAGCGTGCCATCGTACTCGTTTCATACAACCATGGTGGTTGTTTGTTTTCCGGAAATATAATCGGAATAATTTCCTTTACTTGGTCATACTTTGATCATCGGCATTTCATACAATCAAAATTATCAATATATACTCATAGAATTAATCACACAGTAATTTCACATCCAATCATTCCGTAATCGATTTTCTTATTCTCTTGAAAATATTATTTCCAAGGTAGAACTAATTGTAGAGAATCATAACTGAATTCGTCGGAAGCTCAAGTTTTATTCTCTTCAGAATCTGTTTTCTGTAAGACGAGAAGGAAATGCAATGTTATCAATTTTGTACATTACAATTTCTGTTTTTACATTATGCTATTTTGTGGATTATATAAATGAATTGCTCTTTCTTTCAATTCAGCAAGCGATAACATTCACGATACAGATTTCTCTTCGTAATTAACTAATTATGTTGGTATTAATTGGTAGATTTTACACAACTTCTGAGCAACCTTTCCTGAATTTTATGGCTTATCATTTTTTGACAGTCAATTACTTTTGACAAATTTAAGCATTAAATGAATTTCACGCTGTTTATTAAGCACTTGTAAAATAAATACCTTCCATAAAAATTTATTAATTAAATGGATTATATCAATCTTTTTCAGGTTTAATTTAGATAATCGCTAAATGCGTTGCCTAGAAATTGTCTGGAGAATATTTGACACCAACAGCAAGTTCAGGAAACGAAACAAATGGATTTTGTAGAGTTTGAAATGGATTTAATGCCTTTCCCTTACAATCATTAGCATTGTGTCTTACCATTGCGTTCAAATCATTGTTCGACAACTGAAATTTGAAATAACTTTTCATTGAGAAAGTAAACAATTAAATCAGATGACACTTGAATTGTGCGTAATATGTTATATACTGCAGCATATCATTCACAACCTCATAAGGACTGTGAAACTTCATGTTTCTATGTGCAATGTTTCTATTGAACGAGTTCACGCTCACAACTGTCAATTGTGCATTTAGTTCAGCAATTGATGGAATTGTTCTGAAAGGGGACAAAAACATTAGTCGGCTCTTCATCACTTTATTTTACATTACGGTTAGTGCAATGAAATATTTAGTGAAAAGGCATAGCCACATAATATACAGTCCAAAATTCGTGCAAATATGGCCAATAATGTACAGTTGATGATATTGTAATAAGGTTAAAGTTTATAAAACTGCTAGATAAATATTTATTGTATTCTAATTGAGGGCAGCGTCATATTTGAGAATCACCAGTAAATTTAACCGGAAATTTGATTTCTCTACGTTTCATTTTTCAAAAAGTATCATTGACAAAGAGAGCCAATTTAGATAGTCTACTTTTCATTTAAGAAAATGGATCCACTTAATTATTGACTGATGATTCACATTGTGGACTATGTAATTCGCAAACTTAATATCACACTTCATGCCTTTTTGCAAGAAAAGAACTGATTCCAAAGGGAAATAATATTTTTGTGATGTATTAAGCATTAAATTAAACAAAGTATGACACATACGTTGTCGTTTGTCTTATCAATGAACGACCGAGGAAATACAAAGAAATTTTGTTCATTTGTTTCAGCAATTGTTAGTAATGCTCTTGGTTAGTGTACTTTGGGTGATGTTTAAATAATCTAAGATTAGCACTTGTTGTGATTGTCTGGCAAACAAGAGAGCAATGTTATCAATAACATTAATTGATTTTGATTCTCATTATGTGGTATAAAACGAAGATAGAGAGGCAAACCATATCGATTAATGATTTCTGCAGTACAATTATTTTACGTAATATTACAACTGGTGTCAACGTAAAAAGTTGTGCATCTTCTCTTTCGCCGACTATTCGTTTTCTCATTAAGAACTTTCATTTACCTTAACGATGGTCCTTCTCACCTTCCTTCCATTATGGCAATCGATTATCTGCAATAAAAATGTGCTGATCGTACACTTTTAGTTGCCATTTTAATCATCCTTTTTTCATTATTGATTATATTGCTAATCAAATCAATTGGATTAGAGAAAGTGATATTTTACGGAATGAGCATAAAGAATTCATGCAAATAGAAAAAATGGCTGCATGTAAGGAAAATACTTGATGATAGTGATATTCTGTTAAAGAAGTAAAACATTAACAGATGAGTAAATTAAACAACTGATATTATAACAGCAAAAATATTTGTTCATCATTTTAACTTGCACTATTGTTAGAGCAATCAATTATTTCATGACAAGAAATGGCAGCATAATAAATAGTCCGAAATTCCTGCAAATATTATTGATAATATAGAATTGATATTATTACAGCAATGTTCACGTCTAAAAAACTGTTAGAAAGGTATTTATTTTATTCTTATTGAAGAAAATTTCATCAGGAATAATCGTAAATTTAGCAGGAAACTTGTTGTTATCGTATTTTGCCATAATAAATTTTAACAGAAGGTGATATTTATTTTACAATGCTTAGTGAACAATGAAAAATTCGTTTAAGGCTTAAATTTGCCAAAATAATTAATTGACTGTCAAAACCGTTTCAAAATTTTAAAGTCATAATTAATGGAAAAAGTACAGATGACACGGAAGAAAAAGAATAAGTTTATCATATTTGAATTTTTTTCCATAGAAATGGTCAGTTAATTAAGGCAACAGTTCTCCTTCATCTCTGTATCTCTTCTTTTACATCGATAACAGTAGTAATAAGATAATAATTTGTAAGAGGTAATAGAAGAGGTAATAAAAGAGGTAATCTAAAAATAATCTTTTATTACCTAAGCGGTAATAAAAGAATACCAGCTATCTTAATAAATAGTCGAAATTGTGGATTTTTTAATCACTATTCAATATCAATCATTGTTATCTTTTCACCGCAAATATTATGAATAATATAAGTGAATTTCAATTTAGTACAGAAAACAGAAATCAAAACAAATTCCATTCTTGCCAAATATCAACGATGATGGCTACTGACCAAGAAATTCGGTATAGAACTCATAAAGACTAAAACTGCCGTCATTCGATACATACAGCAATCCATGCGATGCCCTATAGTGTATCAATGGATAGCAAGCTGCAAATTTCCTCAATATTAAAAGAATGAATGATATGACTCAAATGATATAATATATCCTGTCTTTTTTTAAGAGAATTTTTATAGCTTATAATTCTTACTTTAATAATACATATCATTTGAAATATTTAAATAGAATAAAAACAAAAGCTTAATGACTGCATAGAAGTATGCTTACCTGTATGATCTTTATTAGGTCACCATCCAAGTGTACAATTTTCACACAAACGTAATGTATTGCTTATAATTTGATGTGCCAAACAATCTTCACAATTCCAACAACAAGCCGCTGTTTCTCTTTGCTGTAAATCATCAAATTGAAAAATTATTTTCATAATTATTTGCAATTACTGGAGTAATCAATAATTGCAGTATCCCGAGACTGCATAATTTATCTCCCACAAATAATTACACGTGAGAATATTATACGTCAATTTTTAAAACTTCATTATATAGACATTAAAATTATGCGATTAAACTCATTCGTCCAATTTTACAAGGTTTACTGCAAACTAATTTAGAAATTAAATTTGTTTTATCATAAAACATAATATAGCTATACACAATATTAAAATGAATGGAAATATTATTAACTGATTAATTCTGATGCTAATTATTTGTTGAAGATAGGATTTCCTGAGAGTCGAAATGATAATTCTTGAATATACATTTTGTCAGTTGAATTTTGAAGCTGGTTGACTTCAAATATTTTACTATTTCATCACCTGCCGTTGTGACAATTCTTTCGAAACAAAACCCGTGTTGCTAAGGAATGTTGAATTCTTGAAATTATACGCTTAGGCCTGTTGAATTCTCGAAGTTATACGCTTAAGCCTGTTGAATTCTTGAAACACAACAGTCTCCGGAAACAAAGTAATTTTATATTTCTATCCCTCTTCATTTGTCAATTCATTCAATTTTGAAAAAGCTAAAAAATTCAATTAGACAATGAGAAAAATGAAAGAGATGATGTAGAGATGACAGGAACGATTCTTTAGCGAATACAAAGATATTGCATATGGTAGCAAAGGGTACTACAGTCAACTAGCTTAGCAATCGTCACTATAAGCGTGGGGAAAAAACAAACAACCACCATTCATGTCGGTTTTTGTATGTTTCCCGGAAATATCGGAATAATCTGCTATACTTACTTGGTCATGTTTTGATCATCGTACATTTCATACAATCAAAATTATCAATATATACTCGTTGTAATTTCACTTTCAATTGTTCCGTAATCGATTTTCTTATTGCCATGGAAGTAACATTCCCGAAGTAGAACTGATTGGAGAGAGTCACAACTGAATTCATCAAATGCGCAAATTTTACTTTTCTTCAGAACCTGTCTTTTTGTAAAGAGGCAAGGAAACGTGGTGCTATCAATTTTGTATAATACATAAATGAATTAATTGCCTTCCCTCGTCCAATTCAGCCAGCGTGAAATCGACGAAATAGATTTCTCTTTGTAATTAACTGTTCTTGTCAGTAATTTATTTGATTCTCAATTGCGAATGAATGATAGACTCTGCGTTCATCTGATCAACTTTATCCTGAATTTTATGACAGCGATGAGAACAACTTCCTTGCTAACTTTACGGTTAACTCAGAATGAATTTCCCTCATTAACAATAAAGCGATAAGCTCACAATTTTCTCACAACAGTAAGCTCACAACAATAAGCTCCAATTTTCTAACAGTCTTGTGGGCATGTGAACTTTATTGTGACAATGTCAATTGCACATTACCAAACATAATTGCAGGAATTTTGGACTATTTATTATGCTGCCGTTTCTTATCACTAAACATTTCATTACTCTAACAATAATGTAAGTTAAAGCGATGAACAAATATTTTTAATGTTATCACATTAGTTATTTTGTTTACTTACCTGTTAATATTTTTCTACTTCTTCAGAATATTCCTATCAATTGCTGAAATAAATGCCCAGTGGCGTGTTGATATAGGTTCATTCAACAACCTTGCAGGGTCTGGTGTGAGTTTCATATGGGTTTCATTTTCTTGCAAATTTCTTATTAATTTCACTTACTTTATAAGACAACGCTTAATGTATCGCATACTGTAGTTTTCTCATTATAGCACAACTACAATATTTGACGCATAATCATTTTAAGATTAATTGTTAACCATTGTTATAAAAGCTTATTTTAAATTTCAGTCACTTCAACAATAATTTAAATTTCAATCATTGAAGAACATTTAGCCATGGAAAAAAACTATTTTAAATTCCAGTCGATGAACAATAATGTACCGGGAAGAGGTAATCCTATAAGAGATCGAGCTGGTCCAGGAGCTGCTGCTGGTGCTGCTACTGATCAAGTAAAAAGTCAAACAACATCGAGCCCCCTTGGCCCATTATCTCCTATACTTACTTTGCTTGGGGGCAACTTGTATGGTACAGGCTCTCCATATCCTTATTATCCTTACTACAGTGGATATGGAGCATATAATCCGTATGTGTCGTATTATTACTATGGTGGTTATCCATACTACTACTACTACTATTATTATTATTACGGTTAACGTTGGTGTCGTTGTGCAGATTAAGAAATTCTAAATAATTAAAGCGATGTTTTGTTTGGTATTATGTTCCACAGTTATCAAATACATGATGCACTGAATAAATTTCAAAAGTAAGTCGAAATGCATAAGTTATTGCCACGAAAGCCTCCCGCAACCCTAACATAATTTGCATGCATAAATTAATTAGTAATTCATAGATTAAAAAAAAAGGTAAAATGAATGGATATATTAGCAATTGATTATATTAGCGATGAAACGAACAAATATATTAGCTTATATTAACTGCCTGATTGGCTGAAGTATTCGATTAAACAACAAAATTTTTTGGAAAATATTTGCATGCTTACGCTTAATGTATTTCATGAAATGCTTCATAAAATTGATGCCTGGAGAACAATGCATTTTTATTGTTAAATAAGACTTCGAAATTGTGTCGCAATTACAAATGCAGCCAATATATTATTGTATATATTCCATCTCGCATAACTTCTTTATGTTCATGTTAATGCTTGTCATTCCATTTTCTCTAGTTTTAAATTCATTAAATTAATAGTTAATCAATAAATCATTAAATTAATAGTTAATCAAAAAATTTCTCTAGTTTTAAATTCATTGAATTTATAGTTAATCAATATATTAATAGTTAATAATAAGAAGATCATTAGAGGAACAGTCGGAAGAATCTCCTGGTTGTGTTTGATTGCATAAAAATTAATTTATGTTTATATCATTTATTCAAATTATTTTAGCTCAATTATGGAATACTGGACTAAATTTAGTTGAACTGTTCAAATTAGTTTACCATATCATAGAAATAATGATTTATAATCCAAATAGATTATATCAACCTTTTCCGGGTTCAAAGTAAACAAATTATTCATTTTATCATGTGTACCTTCATAACTATTATCAATTATCTAGAGGAATAACATCTGGAGGAATATTATAATATTAATTATAACATTATAAATTAATATTATAATATTATAAACAGCAGCTCCAGTACTAGTACCAACACCAGCTCAAACAATACCGGATCCTCTTGGTCCATTATCTTCTGCACTTGTTTTGAGTTTGCTTGCAAGCAGATTGACTGGTGGAAGTTCCTTATATCCTCAATATCCTTACTCCAGTAGATACTGAGGATATTATCCATATACATCGTATTATACTATTATTACTATTATTATGGTGCTGTTGCGCCGTTATGCTTCCAAAATGTTTTTCATGAAATACTTCATAAAATCGATACTGGTAAAACAATGCATTTTAATTGTGAAATAAGAATTCGAAACTGTGTCTCAAATACAGATTCATATTCCATTGGCATAATTTGTTGATGTTCAACAGAAAAGCGGTTCTACTACATCTCAATGAAGATAAATGGTCCTCGTCTAAGGACCAAATATTGTCGTCGAACAATGTTGACGTCTTATTCATATTTCGACCCATTCTGAGACTAAAGCTATAGAATATACAATAAACCTCGTCGTTCCACTTTCCCTAATTTAAATTGACTTAATTGATAGTTAATAAATAAATGATAAAAAAGATCATTAGAGGGACACTCGGAGAAATCTACTGATTGTGCTTGATTGCATAAAAATTAATTTTATGTTTATCAATTATTCCAATTATCCTAGCTCAATTATGAAATAGTAAATTGAATTTAGTTGAACTGTTCAAATTAGTTTACCACATCATAGAATTGATGGTTTATAATCTAAATGAATTATAAGAACCTTATGCAGGTTTGATCAACGTACTATAACTCATAAAGATTAAAACTGCCATCACGCTCCTTTTAACATTTGTTAATAGTACTCTCAATCGTACCACCACCAATAAGTTATTAAGACCGGAATTTCCTTTTTTATTCCAATTGTAATAAAAGATTTATCAGTTGTTGATTTTGCGTTCAGCAAATTAAAAAAAAAAACAAATGTTTCAATTCTATGGCAAGATTTAACCATTAAAGCGTAAATTTTTGAAAGTAAACGCTTAGGTCTGTTGAATTCTCGAAGTTATAAGCATTGGCCTGTTGAATTCCTGAAATCATATGTTTAGGCCTATTGAACTCTTGAAATCATATGCTTAGGCCTGTTGAATTATTGAAATCATATGTTTAGGCCTGTTGAATTCTTGAAACACAATAGTCTCTCTCTCCAGAAACAGAACAATTTTGCATTTTTATCCCTCTTCATCTACCAATTCATTCAATTTTGAAAAAATTCGGTTAGACAAAGAGAAAAATGAAAGAGATAACGTAGAGAACGCAGTAAAAATACTGCAGCGAATACGAGGTTATGGATATGGTAGCGGAGTTTACCATAATCAACTAACTTAACAATCGTCCCGATTAGCGTGCCAACATAACCGCTTCATACATCCAGAGCGGATTATTTATTTTCCGGGAATATAATCGGTATAATTTCCTTCGCTTACCTCGTCATATTTTTATCGCCGTGCATTTCATACAATCAGAATCATCAATATATATTGACAGAATTAGTCATACAGTAATTTCACTTCCAATTGCTCTCAATCGATTTTCTTGATGCCATGGAAGATAACATTTCCGAAATAGAACTAATTGGAGAAACATAACTGAATTCGTCAAAAGCTCAAATTTTACTTTTCTTCAGAACCTGTCCTTTCGTAAAGATGCAGGGAAATGTGATGTTACCATTTTTGTATATTACAAAAATGAATCAATTCCTTCCATCGTCTAATTCAGCCAGCGTAAAATCGACAAAATAGATTTATCTTTGTAATTAACTGTTCTTGTCAATAATTAATTCGTTTCTCAATTGCAGTTGATTGATAGACTCTATCTAACTGTCCGAACAACTTTATCCCTAATTTTATATCTTATCACTTCTCTGATAATCAAGCTGCTGTTTTTGACAAATTAAGCCTTAAATGAATTTCACGTTGTCCACGAGAACAAGATTCCTGTTAACTTTACGATTAATTCTTATGAAATAAATTTCCCTCTGTAAGTATAAAACGAGTATTTTTCTGATTTTCTAGACGTGAACTATATTGTAATAATATCAATTGCTCATTATCAATAATATTTGCAGGAATTTTGGAATATTTATTATGCTGCCATTCCTTATCACTAAATGTTTGATTGCTCTAACAATAATGTAAGTTAAAGTGACGGGCAAATTTTTTTGCTGCTACCATACTAATTACTTTTTTTACTTACCTCTTAATACCTTTCGTCTTTTTCAGAACATTACTATCAATTGCTGAAACAAATGCGCAGCAATGGTCCCATTTTAATTTCTTATCATACAACAACTTTGCAGGACCCGATGTGAGCTTCATACTTCTTATAAATTTCATTTTCTCGTAAATTTCTTATAGATTTCATTTATCTTATTAGGTAATGCTTAATGTATCGCATACTGTAGTTTCTTACTGTAGTGCAACTGGAGTATGTGGCGCATTATCATTTTAAGATTAATTGTTAACAACCCTAATAAAAGCTTATTTTAAATTTCAGTCTTTGAACGTTAATACAGTGGCACCTCCTCCTCCAGCTCCTGCACCAGCAGCTCCAGCAGCAGCACCAGCACCAGCTCAAACAACATCGGATCCTCTTGGTCTATTATCTTCTGCACTTCTTTTGAGTTTGCTTGCAGGTTCCCCATATTCTCAATATCCTTACTACAGTGGATACGGAGGATATTATCCATATACATCGTATTATTACTATTACTATGGTCGTTATCCATACTACTACTATTATTATGGTTAACTATTATGCCGTTGCATCGTTATGCTTCCAAAATGTATTGCATGAAATGCTTCATAAAATCGATACCTGTAGAATAATGCATTTTAATTGTGGAATAAGACTTCGAAACTATGTCTCAATTACAGATTCATATACCATTGGCATAATTTGTTGATATTCATATTAATGCTCGTCGTTCCACTTTCTCTAAATTAAATTGATTTGGTTGATATTTAATCAATAAATGATGAAAAGATCACTAGAGGGATAGTCAAAGAAATCAACTGATTGTGCTTGATTGTATAAAAATTAATTTTATGTTTATCAATTATCCCAATTATCCTGGCTCAATTATGAAATACAAATTTTAATTTTAATGAACTGTTCAAATTAGTTTCATAGAATTAATGATTTATAATCTAAATGGATTATATCAACCTTTTGCAGGTTTCAATAATTGCAGTTCAATAATCCATATCACTGGAAATATTTAAAAAGAATAGAAACGAAAGGTTGATGGCTCCTCCTGATTAAGTACCAGCTCGAACAACACCTAGTTTTCTTAGCCCATTATCTCCTGCACTTGGTTTGAGTTTGCTTTTAGCCAGCTTGTTTAGTAGAGGCTCCTCATATCCTTATAATCCTAATTACAGCGGATATGGAGCGTATAGTCCGTACACACCGTTGTATTATTACTATTACAATCCATACTACTATTATTATGGTTAACATTTTTCTGGTTTTGTATTCTATAGTTATCAATTACATTATGCACAGAATAAATTTCAAAAATATGTCAAATTGCAAGGTATTATCTCCCGCAATACAAGATCAAACAACATCGAGTCCTCTCGGCTCATTATTTCTTATACTTACTTTGTTGCTTGCAGGCAGCTTGAATGGTGGAGGTTCCCCATATCCTTATTATTCTTACTACAGTGGATACGGAGCGTATAATCCGTATATACCGACATATTATTACTATGGTGGTTATCCATATTACAACTATTATTATCATGGTTAACTTTGTACCATTGTACAGAATAAAAATAGTCTCCGGCAACCCTAATTTGCATGCATAAATTAATTAGTAATTTGCAGATTAAAAAGAAAGATAAAATGATAAAATTAAATTAGTAACTGATAAAATTAGTAATTGATTATATTAGCGATAAAACGAACAAATATGTTAGCAATTGATTAATTCTTATATTAACTGCCTGAATGGTTGAAATATTCCGAGTGAACAACAAAGTGTTTATGATTCTTATGTAATTCATGAAATGCTTCATAAAATCGGTACCTTTAGAACAATGCATTTTAATTGTAAAATAAAACTTTGAAACTGTGTCCTAATTACAGATGCGACTAATATATTATTGTTTACATTTTATTTCGCATAACTTTTTGATGGTGTTAATATCACAAAATTAATGATTTATAATCTCGTCGTTCCACTTCTTATTTAAATTGATTTAGTTGATAGTTAATCAATAATTGATAATAAATGGCCATTAGAAGGACAGTTGGGGAAATGCACTGATTGTGCTTGATCGCATAAAAATTAATTTTATGTTTATATATTACTGAAGTTATTACAGTTCAATTATGAAATAGTGAATTGAATTTTGCTGAACTGTTCAAATTAGTTTAAAATATCATAGAAATATTGATTTATAATCCAAATAGATTTTTCTGCGAAACAACAAGCATCTCAAGTCAAAAAGTTTCACGATATCTTCCTCATCTCCTTTCCAGAATTCTCTTGTCTTACTTCACACTTTCCTTCCAAAAACATTTCATCTTTTATTAAGCTTGAAAACACTCAATTTCAACGGAAAGAATGTTTTCCTTGCCAATTATTCGAAACGTTTCGCAGAGAAAATGAACTTCTGAGCAATCCTTGCTTTGATTCCATTATTCTTTCAATTTAGAGATCAATCATATCAAATTTGAAACTGTTCAAGCTCTCAATTATTGAATACAAAATGTAAAAATGCTACAATTTTCTTCTCACTCTTTGGATAGTATTGTCCGAGAATTACTTTTGTCACTGAATTTTCTGAATTTTTTGTTAGAATAAATTTTATTTATTCATGACTGTTTGAATTAAATTCAGAGAACCAATTCCACTATAATATGCAGTATTCCAGTTTTAGTTCATTGAAACTATTCCAATTCTATTTGGTACGGTTTGATATATTTTATTTGTGTTAATCAAAATTTGTGACATATATTTGAATATTGATTCCGGAATCAGTTCAGTTCAATTCAGTGTTACTCACTTTTTGTGATAGTTTACATTAAAAAGATAAAAAAGAACCTTAATTAATCTATATCGGTAGAATACTTCTCGAGAATATATTCTCGAGAATATATAAATGATAAGCAAAACTCTTACAGTGATAACAGCTAAAATCAGTGGTGATAAATTATATGGAAGAAATGATTGTTTAACAAATAAATAATGTTTATGGAATTATTTTCAAAAATACAGATATATTATAAAAACCATTTTCGAATTTTATTTTGTTTTTACAAAAAATATTGCTAAATCAATTGGTATGAATAAATTTATTAAATCGTTAACTATTGAAAACACTATCTAAGTAATAAAAGTCAGCCTAAATTATTTTGCCTGAAAATCAA